>JAOEJH020051922.1:0-10464 GCA_025448215.2 Palythoa grandis
CTGGCCTCGTTCTTGAGTTAAACTTTCAAAAGAATATGTTACCCTAAACGAGGCTAGTAGGGCTAATTTGAATGTAGGCAAAACAATATTAAAATCGCTGCCATTTATGAAAGAGGTCTATAAAATTTCTCAGTTGATAATACATACACTTGTGAATCCAATTTCGAAAGTTTGAAACAAAATAATGGGTAATATTTATAAAAAGACAAAACACTGAAAACCGAAACGAAAACCTAAAACCGACTCAGTATGTACGGAATAAGCCAGGATTTGCAACCGTAGACAGCTGTTGCAAATGCTGGCTAATTACGTGCTCGTAATCGTATTGGTTCACTTCGACGCTTCTCTTTTACTTAGTTTATCAGTCATTCATTTACTAGTTTCGAGTTTCTACATTTTAGCTGTAAATCTTCATATATTCGACGCACCACGGCATTTCGTACACGGTCTTTTTAGTACAGTGTCAATATTTCGATAGGTACATAGATAAAAATTTGCTTCATATTTATTACTGCTTTTTTTTTAAAAGTATTTCAGTTATTGAGTATAATATATGTATGAAATGTGTATCAATGTAAATGTAATGAATATAACTCAATTATACACGGCACTGGATTTGCGGATGTTCAATCACTCTAATCATATTTATTTTTCAGTTGTTTCCATTTCCTTTACTTCCGCCGGCCGCATCCACTTAAATGATATTGCTATAAAGCCTACAACATTGCATATTTAACAATTATCCCACGAATTCGCGATGGATATGAGGTTTTAGAACATAAATAGAAATTTTTCGCTTGCTCTTTGTAGAACATGAGCGTGCGTCTATAACTGTCAAGACGCACGGTATACCCGATGCATACATACAATTTTCAAAAACAGTTTTAAGCAATTTGATTCAATTGATGAGATTAGCGTACGTCTACCGATTTATAAAGTTTGGAAAGCACGAGAGGAGCGTAATGATAAGCCGAGTGCTTCTCCTTCTAGCTTCTCCAGTGCTCTCCAAACTTTTCTGAAGTGCATCGATAATTCGATTAGATGCACAGCTAAAACATGAACCAACGCACGGGCAACATGGAATCTATTTGTTTTATATAATAAAGAATTAAACTTTGTAATGGTGACATCAATCGTGCGTCTGTCCTCTAATAGATCATATAGGCGAGAACCAATCAAAGTGGGAGAATAACTTGGGTTATTATGTAAAATACGATAGACGCACGCTAAGCATGAACCAAGTTTTAAACAGATGGCCATCGAGGCGGGAAGCACCGAGTTGGCTATTTTCACTTCACATTGAACAAGAAGTGAGTGGAATAATTGTTTTGTTGAAACTTTTACTCCAGCGAAAGTTGTGATTTATCAGAATTCACACTGAACTGTGATTTGGCGGGCTTTTTGACGTACACACCGACATTAGTCGAAATTTTCGCGCCTTTCAAGCAAGTTCTTGTGCACAACCAGCACTTTGCGATGTTTTTGTTTGGTTTTTTGAAATGGAATCGAAGAATTCTGGATTACTGAGTTCAAGGTTTCCAATTATTGAAAAGGATTTGTTTTGAGATGGTGAACGCGAGAAGCGAAAATTTGCAGCATCGAATCCTTTGGCTTTGATTGAGAAAAAGTCATTGTCTTGACGATGTATGAAAGCACTTCGGTCACTCGTTGAGCTTTTTTAATTCTTAACTGAATTACTGAGCTTGCTTCCCGAGGGACTGCCTAGTAAGTTTGAAAACAAGGTAGGATATGTTAAACTTTATTTTACGGTTCGAATTTTAGCTCTTAACAAATTTCATTAAATGTTTAGCTTTTTACTGCTGAAAATTATTCTATTCGCAAGTATTCATTTTAAAACAGTTCCGCTCAATTTATTGTGGCGCTTTGGGTGTTTCTAGTAGAGGATTCTTTGAACAGATGTTCAATCAGTCATTTCAGAGCTGAAAAGCTCCACAATCTTACATTTTCCGGCATGAATTGTTTTGGAAATTTGTAAACACGTTACATGCACGGCTCTGGTTTTGAATCGTGGCTGTTTTCTATATATTGTAACGGGGGTTTAGCACATTATTTCGAATTCCATTTTATTAGTTGCTCTACTGGCCTCTGCCCTGGCCTCGGCGCTGCCGTCGTGGCTAAGCCTTGGTCAGTGCAGAGAACCAACCTGCTCTTACAAGAGCCTCGGTAAAAAGAGGCAAAAATGATCGGCGCGTTTTAAACAAAAGCCGCCATACAAGGGTCACCACGTGGTCACGGTGCTACGTGGCATACTCCCCCTGTTAGCTAGTCGCGCCCTCGCGACTTAAATAACAAACACGTTTGTTTGCAATTGATAAGGTAAATCCGTGCCTTACATTCAGAAAATAAAATTGCTGTCCTCAATAACATAAATTATGATCCGTATTATATCTCAACAACGCCTGCACTCAACCGGTTAAGTCTCTTAGGGCCTCTTTATATGAGCCCGGCCTCCTTAACGGGACGGATTTCGGTTTGCCTGGGGTTCATATGAGAAAATTCAGCCCGGTTTCCGAGATGAGAAAAGAGAAGAACATTCCTCACTTCCCGCCATGTTTACCACGCTGTGTGAGGAAACCGCGCTGCTACGTTATCGACCATGTAACGCATGCGCTGTTGCAAAGAATTCGCCCCGGTAACCGGGATGAAGTGTTCATATGCCAAAATTTTGTAGCCCACTTACCGAGTTCCCGGTTGGAAAACCGAGATCTCGGTAACCGAGCCAGCCCGCCCTCTCACAGGCCTAGAGCACATCGACATTTTTACAAAAGATGTAGAGGCAAGGCGAGACCTCGGAAACCGGGCTCATATGAAGAAGGCCTAAGAATCTGAAACGTGGCAAGTTATATGTATTTTTCTTTTGCTGTATAAATTCTATTTTTAAAAGTCTATAACAACAAACCTGGGGTGTTAATTTGAAATATTCTTTTATCAACTTCTTTTCGTATTCTTAATTTCAGCGTCACTTCAAAGTCATAATACAGGGCCGCCTCAATCTTACCACAAAACTCATGTTCTCTTTGACGACATATACTTCATTTAACTGCCTGACAATTAAGTCAGTGCAGAGGACCAACCTGCTCTTACAAGAGCCTCGACAAAAAGAAACAAAAATGATCGGCGCGTTTTACACAAAGGGTCACCACGTGGTCACGGTGCTACGTGACAATATGTTCAAACTCATGTATGTGAGCTAATATAGCAATATACAGAGAGTAGGGGAATCAATCAAATTGCTTGAAAATCAATATATTGATTATTTGAATTCTACTTTCACACACTGACAAATAGAAATTATTATATGTTGAGAGCTTAATTAAATTTGTTTTTCGTATTATATCACAACTTTAGCGGTTCCATATCTTGTTTATTACTCAAAAAATGAGCCAACCGCAATTATCATCACTACCCGCGGCCAAATAATAAACTGCCCTCTCTACATCGTTTCTTTTGGCGGGCGGTAAATGTATTTGCAGCCCGCATGTTTACTTTTTGGCCCGCGAAAAGGAACGGTCAAAAAAATGCTCAAAACTTTGGACGATTTGGCCTTGTGTAGTGATGTAACGATAATGAAAAGACTTTTATCGCTGGGTAACATAATTTATTTGTGCCCTCTTTCCATCAGTTGCAGCCTTGCTGCACTTGGGTGCAACTGAACGATGCTACTCGGACCACAAATAAACTATATGCCCTCACGGCGGCGTGGTTGACGCAGTGGTAAGATCTGTCTTCCAACCACAAGGTCCCGGGTTCAAATCCCGGCTCAGCCGAGTGTTGAACACTTGTGTGACCTTCTTTTCCGCCAAAGCTGACTCAGCTTTCCATCCTTACGGGGTCGGTAAAATGAGTACCAGTTTCTGCTGGGGGCTAACATGCGACGGATTGGTGTCCCGTCCAGGGGGAGTCATTGACTCTCATCCGCTTAACACTACAGAAACCAGAGATAAGCGCCGGTTCCAATGGGCCACTTAGGCTCGTAAAAGGATTTAGCTTTAGCTCAGCCTCGACTAGATTCACTATTTGCGGATCAGCCGGAGTATCATGTATATAATAGAAGACAACAAAAATTTGATTGATTGATTGATTATCGTCTTAATATCATCACTACGCGCGGCCAAAACGTGAACTGCCCTCTCTAAATCGTTCCTTTTGGCGGGCGGTAAATGTATTTGCAGTCCGCACGTTTATCGTTTGGCCCGCGATAAGGAACGGTCAATAAAATGTTCAAAAATTTGGACAATTTGGCCTTGTGCAGTGATGATAATGACATGACTTTTTGGGCATATAGTTTATTTCTACCCTCGCAACATCATCTGCACATTCTCCCGGCTCCGACGCAAATGATGCTACTCTGGCCAAAAATAAACTATATGCCCTCCAGAGGTCATGTTATTGTCCTATTTGAGGGCATGGTTCATTGTTTGAAAAACAGCGGGAAAAACTCGCGCGTTTCATTGTTTGAAAAACTGCGGGAAAAGCTCGTGTGTTTTATTGTTTGAAAAACAGCAAGAAAAGCTCGCGCGTTTCATTGTTTGACAAACGGCGGGAAAAGCTTGCGCGTTTCATTGTTTGAAAAACGGCGGGAAAAGTTCACGCGTTGCAAAGCAAGTGACAAGGCGAAATGATGTATTGTAGATTCATTTTTTGATATGGTTTATTATTTATATCGGGCTTTTTATTTGAAATGTGAAATTAAATTTTGATGTGTTGACGACACTGCATGTAAAACATTTCATCAGTTCAGTAACTTTGTTTCTGTGAATATGAGAAGGATTTTATCCCTTTTGGTACAAGGTAGTCCACCAGAAGTCCTCAGTTGATTCCGGATCCTGCACTCTAAATTCCAGATTGGTTTAACTGGATTCCGAATTCCATTGAGTGGATACCGTTTTACAATAAATGGTAAGTTGGATTCCAAATCCTGAATTCCGTCTTCACCGAACTGACGAAATTCACATTTTATTAAATGAATTTTGTATTTCACCAATTGGCTAGTTTATTTCCACAACTTGTTTCCGTTTGCTTTTGTTGAATTACAAATTTAATCAAGTGAATTTCTTATTCCGCCAACTAGCGAGTTGGTTTTTAGACTCAGAAGGTTTCTGAATGAATTCCATAATTTATTTACTGGATTTTTTTTATTTCACCAACTGGTGAGTTAGATACCACAATCTGCAGGATTCCGTCTTCGTTGAGAATTTAAAAATGTCAAAATACTAACCCGCTATTTGAGAGCACTGAGTTTCTATAGTATACACTAGGGCCTAAACCCGCTATAACGGGTACATTAAACCACAAGAAGCCAACCCGCTGTAACTGGTTGAGCCTCAACCTGCTAGAGCGGGCTGAGAACACTAAATTTCTGTAGTATATATTAGGGCCTCTACCCGCTATAACGGGTTGATCAACCCGCTAGAAGCCGACCCGCTACAACTGGTTGAGCCTCAATCTGCTATAGCGGGTTGAAAACAGTCAATTTTCTATTAGTATAAATGAGGGGCCTTAATCCGCTGTAACGGGTTGATCAACCCATTAGAAGACAACCCGCTGCAACCGGTTGAACCTCAACCTGCTACAGCAGGCTCAGAACACAAAACTATAGTGTATACTAGGGCCTAAACCCGTGATAACGGGTGCATCAAATTGCTCGAAGCCAACCCGCTGTAACCGGCTCAACCTGCTACAGCGTGTTGATAACACTAAGCTTCTATAGTATATACTAGGTCCTCTACCCGCTATA
Organism: Palythoa grandis; assembly: GCA_025448215.2. Classification (NCBI taxonomy): domain Eukaryota; kingdom Metazoa; phylum Cnidaria; class Anthozoa; order Zoantharia; family Sphenopidae; genus Palythoa; species Palythoa grandis. The sequence goes on from JAOEJH020051922.1 coordinate 5,759, forward strand.
ACGGGTTGATCAACCTACTAGAAGACACCCCTCTACAACCGGTTGAGCCTCAACCTGCTACAGCCGGCGTGTTGAGAACACTAAGTTTCTGTAGTATCACTGACTAGGGCCTCAATCCACTATAACGGGTTGATCAATCCACTAGAAGCCAATCCGTCACAACCAGTTGAGCCTTAACTTGCTACAGCGTGTTGAGAACACTAAGTTTCTGTAGTACCACTGACTAGGGCTTCAAACCACTATAACGGTTGATCAATCCACTAGAAGCCAATCCGTCACAACCAGTTGAGCCTTAACTTGCTAGAGCGTGTTGAGAACACTAAGTTTCTGTAGTACCACCGACTAGGGCCTCAATCCACTATAACGGGTTGATCAATCCACTAGAAGCCAATCCGTCACAACCAGTTGAGCCTTAACTTGCTACAGCGGGCTGAGAATGTTACATTGCGTTTTGTGTTACTCTTTGGATGGGGAATCAGCTGGTCAGACGCAAACTCTGATAGTGCGACTAACAACAAGTTTCAGTCAAAGTGATAGCGTTTATTCCGCGACTCTTGCAGTCAATTGACAGGCGGTCAATCTAACATAAAAAAAGCCGAACTTTTGCAAAAGTAAAATGACTTGCTACAAAATCAATGCACATTAAGATAATGTCAAAATATAAAGAGCGACTTCTAGCAACAGCTCATGTTTGACGTCACGGCGTCTACTGCTGTGTTATATAATAATAATGATAACAATACTAAGCGTGCGTTACTAAAATTTTACTCAAACTTCTTATTAATTCCGAGACATTTTCGTGTCCAGTCCAATCCAGTGCATATAATATTTTATTTTGTTTTACTGAATAAGGCTCCTCTACGCTTTTTGTGTTCTACACCAGTTCAAAACTTTCTTTCAAAAATAACATATCAAAACTACTCTTCTAGGCGATTGGAACCTCTTTGTTTCAGTAATATTGTTTTTACCGTTTGTGTGAAAGTTCTGACCCGTAAAGGTATTATTAAAGGTCTATTGTTCTCGTAGCGTCGGATACCAACGGGTACGTTACTCGAGCCATTGGAGTTACTGTAATGTTTGTTGACGGTTTCGCTCATTTAGCTCATGTTGAAAAGGTTGGAAATAGAGCAGCTAGCAGTAATAGAAAAAACTTGGGGAAAATATAACCTTTGCTCCTAGTATAGTTAATTTCCTGTAAATATTTCTGGAACAAAGCCGGGTAAACTGGTCAAACAGTTTTTGATATCCGATGTAAAAAAAACTTTGTACATCAGGCCAAGAAAAGCCGCTCATCGGATTTTCTCTGGTTTTTCCAGTTATAGAAGATTCGAAAATGACCTAGGGTTGTATTTTGAAAAAGCTATAAGAGATATATCAACATCATTTGAAAATAGTACATGCAGAACATTCAAGTCAAGTGACCTGACTTGGCGACAAATGTTTGAAATAGACCTCATTCGATCGTCTCAATATTTTCCCAATATATTTCCCTCTTGGGAAATAAGATTCTTTTTTTACTTTGAACATTCCTTTGACTTTCGCGCTTCTTTTATTACCGCATCTGAAACAAAATCCCTTATTTCCCAAGAGGACTGTATCAGTAGGTCTATCTATCACATGCACAATACCGATTTTAAAATTACCGATTGTAGTAGAAGTTGTGCGATTTCCTAATAAATCCAAACTACTTAGGTATACTTTCTCCTCACATCGTTAATGAACGACGTTATTCGTTTATCAACAACAACAACAACAATTTATTGCGGTATTCCCATATATATACATGGTATTACCTTAAGTGTATCTAAATTATTAGACCAATTGTTCTCTTCTGTCCATACATGCAGTTACATATGCCGCAACTGATCTACATATGAAGGAATCAACATTAGTAAAAAGGAATACAATTTTTGCCAAATTTATCAAAAACAGGATATTTATCTGTATTTTGTAAAATTTATTGCGAATATCATTATATGCATTACAATGAAGAAGAAAGTGTGCCTCATTATCAATCTTTTTCCGAGAAATTTGGCATGCTTGTCTGCTGTTAGGATATTGCAGGAAATAGTGATCCGTTGCATCGATCACTTGACCGCATGCTAATAAAATATTCAATCATGCAGATTCGCACATACCCTCATATTGCTAAGCAAGCAGCACCAAGGAGCCTTAAAGTTATATATTAAGAATTTTGACATTTTTAGAGGTCAAAGTTTTCTTCATTTACAGTTGTTTAAAGGTATTTCGCAATTTTAAAAATAAAAGAATGTTTTGATTGGCACGCGCGTATTGAATTTACGCGGAAATACGTTGGGGCAACGCAATAGATGCTTAACAGCAATTTGATAACAATGAAATATATTGGGATTTGAATTTCTGCGTCCATAATTAAGAGAGTGATTTTATGCAAATACCATGTTTTGAAAAGCTAAATTTTAAGAGTTCAAAATCATTTCGAAGTTCGCACGCCGAAGGGTGAGTGTTCTGTTGACGTCCCTGAATTCAATATGGCTCCAAAAAAGGATTATGCTCTGCCCTACAAAACCGTACCACACGGTCCAGAAGGTTTTGACGAGATTGACGCACCTGCACCTTATTCATCCAAGCAAAATCAGTTCCTTGCACTGGTCAGAGCACAAGACGAATTAGAAGTGCGAAAGTTTCTTGCTTCAAATCCACAATTCGACGTGAACGAAAATCACGTCGGTCGTGCAGCTTTGAGACTTGCAATCGATTACAGTGATATCGAGATGATTGATCTTCTTTTGAACGAGACTCGATGTAAGGTCGGGGGCTCGTTATTTACCGCTGTGCGAGAGGGCTCCAAAGATTGCGTGGAAAAGTTAATGAAGTCTCCAAGGACGCCTGGGGGTTCAATCCAAGATGACGGTTATATCGGTCCAGAAGATGTCATTACAGACTCGTATTTGAGTCCGTTGATGCTTGCTGTTCATCTGGAGGAACATGAAATCGTTGAGCTGTTTGTTTCGTCGGGTTACAGAATCAAGGAACCCAGCGAAGAAGAAGAAGACCAAGAAAAACTAAAACCAAAAGCAGAAACGAAAATGCCGCCAGGTCCAACAGGAAAATTCACCCCTGTCCAGCTGGGTGAGGCAGGACGATGCCACGAGCTTAGTTTTTTGCGTCGTATAAATGCATACAAGGCGCTTGCAAATCCCATATATTTGGCCTACTCATTTATTTATTACGACCGTTATATCGATGGCGAGAGGGATCTGCATCCAATCTACAAGATTTTTGAACTAAATGGAAAATTGGACCATATGGCAAAAGAGTATTATGAATTCAGGGTAAGGCCAATAATGTGTATTCCAAAAGGTAAGGGATGGACCATTTGATACTTGATGGGGTGGGGGGCAGGGGTATGACTAATTCCCCCCCCCAAAAAAAAAAAATTGAACAAGTCTCTGACCTACCAAAAAATTATTATGCAAGCAAAGTCAGTTGAAAAAAAATATTGACTAGCAAGGGTTTCATTAAGATTTGGAACAGGAGGGCATTTACATTTGGCACCCAGGCAAAGTTTATGACTTTTATTTTTGTTCTTTTGGTTGAGATGCTGAAAGCAGCCAGGCAGAGCCGTTCTTCACAGCTGGTCAATTTGCCCAGTGCCCGGCCCTTAATGGAATCTCTGGACTAGGTTCATGATCGCTCTAGAAACCAAACCATTGACAGAAATCTCAGAAAAAAAACTCAAGTATGGTCATGTCCCAGGGAAAAAATCAAGCAGCAAGACTGACTGCAAAAAACAAAAATCCATCAACTATCAAATGGTCTGCCCCTATAAATGTGTGTGTGTGTCTTGTATGATGCAGGAGCTGGTATGCTTAAATTCACACGCCAACTGGGACGACTGATTCTTTTCAATTTTTTGTTGACCTTGCGTCCAACAAATGTAGACCCCAAACAACCTGACCCAAATTCAAACCTTGTATTACAGTAAAACTGCTGTCATAAGCATTTGAGATCAAAATCTGAATGTCTGTCCTGATTGGATAAAACTAGCCAAATAGATCTGATTACACTCACTCACTCAGGATATAAGGGAGAAGGATATGGGCTGGACTTGTTAACAGCCTTATAACATTTTATATTAAATTATAGTTATTATTATTATTATAAATGATATTAGTCATTATTGCTAAAAGTATACAGTGAAAATTCTTGAATATAAGCCCTGGGCTTTTTATGCTCATAAGCATTTTTGGTGGGCTTATATTTGGATTGAGATATTTGTGTCTGCCTGATATATGGGGCCTTTCAGTTTTTTATTATATTGCTGAGTAGTTCACTTATTACATACAGGGGATGCCATTGAGTTACATGCTAACAGATCTGCAAAATCAGGCCATTTGAATTTTTTTCCCATGTATATATTCACATATTTTGCAGGGGAGGCATAAACATTAAAATATTGGTTTCAATTTATTAGGTTATACTAGTATTAGATAAACAGTTTTAACTTGTAATCTCAATAATATAGCAGTTCTTGTTGGTTACTGATTATCTATAGTGAACCATTAGCTTGGGACAGGTGAGGGAAGGGGGGGGGGTTCTTGTTGGTTACTGATTATCATATAGTGAACCATTAGCTTTTGACAGGTGAGGGAAGGGGGGGCGGTTCTTGTTGGTTACTGATTATCTATAGTGAACCATTAGCTTGGGACAGGTGAGGGAAGGGA
>JAOEJH020052017.1:0-10463 GCA_025448215.2 Palythoa grandis
TTGCAATAAAATCTCGAGAAATATGACGTTTTTGTTTATTGTCAAATCGTCGTCGTACGGGAAACCAAAACTTAATTTCCCAAGCATCATGTACAAGTCCGCATAAGCTCAGTGCTATTCCGAGAAATTTGGTTTGCTACAAGTTTTATTAGATAGAGCATAAATATATTTCTATTTGCAGCAAAGTTTTCCGAGATTTACGGAATGCGACATAAATATACTGCTCTGCCAAGAAATTGGTTTGCTGAGACTTTTATTGAATATTATTTGCATATACCGCTATTTAAAACAAGAATTGACATCTGCTAAAAATGCGCAAAGGTAAAGTTGAACGTGTCACACGCAGTTCTGTTCAGTATTTTTGTAATAGATATCCAGTTTTGGTTATCAAGGTTAAACGCCATAAAATAACTATATATTGTTTGTTCAGGAGATAGCTATAATTTTAAAAGGTACTGCTGGAGGTGTACCATAAACGAAAGATGGACATTTGTCTCATTTTCCCAGAAAATCTGTGACTCTCTAACTGGAGTTATACCATGACCGTCAAATTACTGGTCAGACGCTTAAACTACTTAGCTACAGAAATATGAGTCACTTAATTAGCTATGTTCGACTACCGAGAACGCATCCTGGTCTGTAGAAGAGTTTTCGTTGGTTCGCTGGTCCATCTTTTGGAATGTTGTCACATGCTTGTGCAAAAGAAACTGTGCACCTGGGCTTGCTAGAATGGTCGAATGGCAAGTTGACGCTTTTTACCTACGCAATCAAAAATGTGGTAGGATTTGCTATTTCTGGATATTATATCTCGAACTCACTGTTACATATATTGGTGACTATTTAGCCAAATGACCCACTGTGGTGGCAGAATCAAAATATTCAGTTTAAACTAAGTGTTGGAACTTGGCGACCTTTAAGCACTGTTTAATCAGCTTTTTAATCTAAATGTTTGTCTTGTGTAATTTCAGAAAACGTTGGAAGCAATTACGTGCACGAAGGAGAGTTTATCCCAGGGGTTCCTGCTGGAGGTTATAGAGGCGAAGTTCGATCGGACATCACAACTTCCTTCTTTATATTATTAGCCATCTTTTTTCCTTCTGTTACTGGTGAGTTGACAAACTGTATTAAACCGGTGGCTAGTTTGCTAAATTCCTAATTGACGAAACTGGTAACATAAAAGACAGAGCCGACAGGTGTACACGTTTTAGGAGTTTGTAAAGAACACTGCCTTATATAGGGTATCGGTATTTCTTGAATGCCTTCGTGACGTGCACACTGTTTGCGAGGTTGTGAGATAAAAAAATGTTCAGTTGTTTAAAGCAACCTTAGGCTGAACTTTTCATGTGCCGAATCTAATGCTAATGAAACAATTCTATTCTTTTCCTCGCTTGCATTAGATTCGGCACATGAAAAGTTCGACGTTTGAAACGGCCCTTAATCTTAAATCAAGCTCACTGAGTTTGTGGTTAAATGTCAGTAGTATTAAAGGAATTTAACGCGAACATTTCTACGGCAGTTTGAATTATTACTTTTATTCGCAAAGATCTGACATCCTTTTGGTTTAGTAAAAAAAAGCAAATGAAAAGACTCGGCTCGTGACGAGAGTCAGGAAAGACAGCACACCGCAAGACTTGTCAGTATCTCCAACCAATCACACACCGCTATCCATAAATACGCGGGAAAAAATTCGCGCCAAAAAATAAAGAGTACGTGACACGCGTACAGGACTTGGTTTTGAAGTTTAATTTGCCCGCCCGCCTTAGGAACCAATGAAACGACACACAAACAACTGTACAATGACAAGTGATGACCTTTTAATTTCAAGCCAACTTATACCATGTGTATTAGTTGGCTACTTGGGTGAAAGTTGTACTGATGTCAAACAAAATGAACATTTTTTTTACATCCACCTATACGAATTTCGTTTTTATGCTTGAAAGATTCCGCAACGAAATGTATTTTTTTCTTGTTGGAAAGGAATTATGGCAGGATCCAATCGATCAGGTGACTTAAAGGATGCACAGCAATCGATTCCTAAAGGAACAATTGCAGCTATCTCGACCACGTCTTTTGTCTGTATCCTTTACTGCTTTACTAAATAACTGTTATGGATGTGTGTCTGACGACCTGTTTTGCTACACACTTCCTTCTATATTAGAATGGAGGCACTCTGTTAACAATGTTGACGAAAACCAATTTGCTATCTGTTAAATTAAGGAAGAAATTAAAAATTTGTAGAACTACTTACCAATCAAATTTTCGTTCTTGCGAAAGAACAATTTCTTCTTTGTTCCTTTGTTCCTTGTTAATTGGCGTTATTTATCCCAGCTTTTCTAAAATTAACGTTGAATCTAGTGTGGATTGATCATGTTTCATTTGCCCCCAGTTTACTATATCACTGTAAGTATCCCGGAGTCGAAGAGTAGAGCGAGTTAATGACAACAAAATTGCCGGATATCCTTGTACTTTGACGGCGCTATGAACAAGATTCAGATTATGGTGCATCACTGCACTAAGATTTTAACATTTTTGCAAAGTAAAAGAACAAGTTTATTGATCTAAATATGAAAAGAACATTTATTTGAAATATATGAATGAAGATTAAACAGTTCTTTGAGAATTATATAATTGTCATTTTAAAACAGTTTTTGCTTTTATATACTGTTATTTGTCTTTAATAACACCATTCCTAGATCTTACCTCAATTTTGTTTTTTGGAGCAACTATGGAAGGGGCGCTGCTGCGAGACAAGTAAGTTGGAAGCTGAAAAAGGGGGCTCTATGTTTTTATTGGGAAAGAAAGTCAACAATGTCATAAATTTATATTTTACACAGGTTTGGCGAGAGTATTGGTAGTGTGTTGGTAGTAGCCAATATTGCCTGGCCAAGTAAATGGGTCATTCTCATTGGTTCTTTCCTCTCAACTGTTGGTGCTGGAATGCAGAGCTTGACTGGGTGAGAACTACATTTCGTACAAAAGACAACAACAGCAACAACAGCAATAACAGCAATAACAATAATAGTAATGGTTTTATTAGCAATTTACAGGGTGGATCTTTACCTGAGTACTTCCCAAAAAATCCTCGGAGTCACATTGAAATTGGTTAGAGCAGGCAAACCTAATTATGTGGTGAGACGAGATATTTCAGCTTGTGGACAAGTAACTTTGCTGAAGTACTTGCCACACTAAAGAGCAACATTTATAGATCAATTTTACTCATCGTGCATCGTTTGGGCCATTACTGTCTGATACTCAAGACTAGTATCGAAATTGTTTAGAGCTCAGAAATAATTGGCTATGTCCACTGGACTTGATCTGTCAGTGCAAGTGTGGCTAAAACAACTTCGTTTTGGCATCACGGCCCTTTGCCAGCTGGAGTAAGTGGCAGTAATTGTCATTGCTATTTATTACTCATTTGATCAATTCATGTTATGACTTCTTGTCGTGTAAACAAACTTCAGTTCTGCTACCAAACTCAGGACCTTCTCCAAAGAGTCAGAGACACGTTTTTTAGCAACTCAGAGTGTTTATAAATGCTTCATAGTTGTACTCTATGCATCATTCTACCAAAAGTAATTATTTCAATAAGCACTATATTGGACAAGTAATATTTCTCTTCGGAGAATTGAAACTTAAATCTCACTTGTCCAATGGAAGAGTTGCTTGCCTTCTAGTGCTAATTAGCCTTTGACTAACCGGGCCAAGATTTGTTCATTTAATGTCGCTACCCTTCAGTTAATTCAATCAGTTGATAAATAGCGAAGAAATTATTTTGTTTCACTGCAGTGCACCTCGCCTGCTGCAAGCCATTGCACGTGACAATCTCATCCCCAGCCTGAGCAGATTTGGTCATGGTTCAAAGAACGGGGAGCCGACCCAGGCACTCTTGGTCACTGTGTGTATATCAGAAATAGGAATCCTCATCGCTAACTTGGATCAGGTGGCTCCAATTATTACCATGTTAGTAATTGTTTTTTTTTTCAGTTGCCAAGCAATGTAAGAGACGGCTTCTGGTTCTGTAGAAGCAGTATCTAAGATTAAGAACATACTCTTTTGCTAAAATTTTCTTTCTTGAAAACGGCATAAAAAGAAGACTATTTGTTGTCCGTCGCACATTGTTTGATGGAACATGTCCTGCACATGCGCAGTAATTTATTTTAATACCCATCGAATAGCGTTTTATGTCTAACTTAATTAGGTAAAGTTACTTTTGTTAGTTCATTTGCTGTTTTTCGTTTTCCTTTTCTTGTAGGTTCTTTCTGATGTGTTACGGATTTGTAAACTTGGCCTGTGTTTTACAATCGTTGTTAGGGACACCGAACTGGCGACCAAGATTTAAATACTATCACTGGTATGTTTGTAGTTTTCCCTGTGATTTAGTTTAGGTTAGTCCAGAGTTTCCCTACAAAGCTATTATCAGTTATTACCAAACAGCAGCTCCATTAGTCTACCACGAGCAATTTGATTGGCTAAGAAACAGAGAATGCGAGATATTATTCACCTAGCAATAATAGATAAAGTAAAGAATAAACATAACTGTACTGCACATGCGTGCTAGTGGCTTAGTCCCTCTGACCCGTGAGGCCATATTGCCCTCAGTATTTCACCACTAGCACGCATATGCAGTACAGTTATGTTTTGCGATATGTTTCTAATCAAGAAAGAAACAAAGAATAGAAAAGAAAAGAAAATGAAATGAATATTGCAATAGATTGCGTTGCAGATTTATACTAAAACACTTCTATTCTAATGTTGGTAGATAGAGGTTTTATTAATATCAACCAAGCGCCAAATGCTCTAAATCTGCTGTTTGCATGAATCTTCAAAACTTATTTTATAATTATAATAAGACAAAAATTGGAATATGTGTTCTAAAAGTCCGTCCGTTTTGCGCATTTCCACAAAAAACCCCTCAAGTCTGACAATGTGAAGCAATGCAGTTCTTGCTCATTTCAGGTTTACATCGTTCCTCGGACTGTGTTTGTGTATCGGTCTTATGTTCATCTCGAGCTGGTATTACGCTCTAATTGCAATTATCATTGCTGCTGGAATCTACAAATACATTGAGTTCCAGGGGTAAGTGTAGAACAGTCAGTCCTCTAATGCATCTTGTGTGTCGCTGTAACTGTTTTTAACTGAAAATCTAGAAATTTATATTTTGAGCCCTAGTAATGAATTGCCAGTGAGAAAATCTTCACAAGCAAGAAGTCCCAGAGAGGAGAAGATCGATTACCCTTAACTTATCACATTTCAACTACTAGCAGCTTGTCTTATATTAAATAGTTTTAAATTGTCTTTTACTTCATACGATTTGACTCCGTTGTACCACGCTAGAAAGAAAGCACTAGCAAGTATTGTGAGTGGGAAGTTTTCTGCTACCAAAAATGAACAGTTTAGTTATGACTGCTGGCATTTCTGCCAGTAGAAAGCGGTTATTTCAAGCCCTGAAATGAAATTTAAGTCAAGAACGTGCCTTTCGATTTTGGCTGTAACTAACACAAGCGTTACTTTTTAGGAGATATGACATAGACTAAATTTTAGAAATGTATCCATTGACAAAACGCCCAAGCCTTCTGAAGGTAACGACACAAATTAAAGCCTTACTTCAGTTGAAACTCTCCACCATTTTAGGCAAAAAGAACACCATTTCAAAGTAAATTAGCCATTCGCAATTGACTCAGTATTTAGTAGAGTAGTAAATGGTGTGAACCGAGGAGTAACAGTAGATCGTATGGTGAGATCGTCCGGGTTAGTGTAGTCCTGAGAAGGACTGTCAGTGTTGGTGGTAGTGATTGACATTTCGACAATCTGTGCGTAATTCATCATCAGAGTCAAGTGAGGAGTTGTGTGTCAGTTGAATACAGATACGATCTGGTTCGCGATTACTAATTGTGATGTGATGTGATTGGCTGCTGGACTCAAGTAAACACTAAAGTTTTCCTCCTTTCAAAAATTCAATATCGTACGAAAATCAATTTCATCGAACATAATACATAACTACTGGCTCAAAGACCAGTCACCAACGCCTTGTTTTACGACGTTAAATAAAATATTGATTTGTTGAAGTGCGAAGAAAGAGTGGGGCGACGGTATTCGTGGATTAAAGCTGAGTGCAGCACGCTACGCTCTGATGAGTTCTCGAGAGGGTCAGACTCACACCAAAAACTGGAGGTATTGTTGTTTCTCAGTTTTGGTTATCAAAATTTCAATATTAATACTTTACTCAAATTAATTTGGTTTCAGGCTTCCGCAGCTAACTTCTTGTTTTTTTTTCTAGACCACAGATTCTCGCCTTAGCCAAGTTAAAGGAAAATTTTGAACCACGTTCAACTCGCCTTCTTAGTTTTCTCAGCCAGCTTAAGGCTGGTAAGTAGATGTTTTCTGTGCGTGTCTGCATGCGTTACCTAAGTTTGTTTTATTTTTTTTTCTATTATCCCCCCATGGCGTGTGTGAGCATAGTATTTATTGCTATCACCAGGCAAAGGACTGGCAATGGTGGGTTCCGTGCTGGAAGGGAGCTATCAGTCAAGAGCTGCTGATGTTATTACAGCCAAAGAGGTGAGCCTGTAACGATAGACAGGAAAGTGGATTGTCGAAGTAGCAAAAACAACTTCAGGACAATGAACGTGTTATACACAACCAAAACGCGCCAAGGCTTTTAAAAGATTACTTATTTAGCACTAACCCAGACTTAAAATTTAATATATGCCCCTGCTTCCAAAATATAATAGAATAATAATAGAAACTGATTTCGGCTACAATTTGGGTTAACACTTCTAAATCCTTATAAAATCTGAGCAGAACTTTATAAACACATCTGACACATTAACAGGAATACGGTCTCATACATCTGCTGGCTGACAAAACTGAAATGTCAGCCACAGAATGCACGGGCAGGTCTTTTCGTATAACAACATATCTAGCCACCCTTAGCCATCACAAGTCAATCAGGAGGCTGGACTTAATTTGCGCTGCACAGCCAGACACAGCCTGTTTTCTTGTTAACGGGTTATACATATTTCCTTGGTGAAGAAATCCTGAATTTTGGCTTAGTCCGGGGTTAAAGTTCACCAGGTTTTGAACAAGCCGGGGGAGGCATAACAAAAACAGGAAAAGATAGGACACGACGGATACATACATGACACACCCTATTTGCTAAGCACTCTTTCTGAGTGGGACAGTTATTGACTAAGTCTGGTGCGGCTGGTGTCGTGAACTGATAGATTGAGTTTTCAACAGCTATTCAATTCGGAGTTCTTTATAACCAAAAGAACAACTGGAAATAGGAAGATATTAAAAATACAACCGCGTCTACCTAAAAAACTGGAAATCCTAACGCACAACAAATTAAAACACAATGAAAACGAAACTTTTGAGACAGGTGACGAGTGCTCCTGCTTTGTTTTAACTAACTTATCACTGTTGGAAGTAGTTAAGGTTACTCAATCACAGATCGATGTTTATATAACTAACCTCACTGAGAAATGTTTTAGAAGCTACTCTAAAAAGACATTGCTAAACAACCCTAAAGGTTTCTACCAGTGTCTACGAACCTTTTCATTATGAAGTGAGACAATTTGATATTGGCTTTTGGTGGTCAGCGTGTGTTTAGTTTTTGTCTTTTCGGATTAATGATAGTAATTTTCTTTCACAGGCAATAAGTAGTTTTATGAAGAAGGAGAAGGTGAAAGGATTTGAGCTGGTTGTAGCAGCCAGCAATGTGGAGGAAGGACTATCATTTCTGTAAGTAACATTTCCATCGTCGGATGAGGGAACAAGGATCTCGTAGCTGTCCTTTAGGATTATAGTTCTCTGTTGTTTATCGGGACTTGCATCACAGATGTTGGTTTTTTAGTTTCTAGGATATTGCATATGTTTCCCCTGACCTCAACCTTTGCTTTCTGTGAAAATTTTGATATCCCTTGTTCTACAGCCTTTTCCTTGGACGGATATCTCATTTGTGTTTAGTTCATATACAACTAAACTGCCCAAAGCCACCCGAACTCAACTCCGTTGTTTGGCCAGAACCTACACACGTGCGCACAACCGGCTTCACCCGAGTAACTACAATGCAAGTGAACAATGCAACCGCGGAGTTGAGTTCGGGTGGTTTGTGCAGTTAATTAGTTTTATATTTATATTTTTAAAACCACCTAGGCCCTGTAAAATGGATCCTTTCTCCATTAACAAATATTACAAATATGTCGGCTAAAAGAGAACAAACCTAATCTAAAACGTTTCGTCGTGTTTCTTAAGGCCATTAGGTTCCAAAGTATTAGCGAGATTAGTAATATATTAGTAATATAATAAACTAGTGTCTTTTCTTCTTTAGCTTTATTATACTACTAATATATATTACTAATATATTACTAATCTCGCTAATACTTTGGAACCTAATGGCCTTAACAAACGCGACGAAACGTTTTAGGTTAGGTTTGTTCTCTTTTAGCCGACATATTTGTGATATTTGTAACACGTCGTTTCCTTTTTCTTAGTTCTCTTATATAAATATCCTACACCAATTGTATTTGTCCATAATACCTGAAGAAGACAAGTTTGGCTTGTCGAAATATTGTATCATTTAAAATATATTTTCTACAACGTACTGGATTTGTCACTTTGTACTTCATAATTGAGGACACCTTTTTTTCTTTCTCATTTTCATACATTGTTATTGTTATATGTGAGACCGATGCAGCTAGCAAGGAACTAATCTATCGTTTTCGTTTGGTCATTTAATTGTAATGCTTAAGCAAAGCAATACTTCCTATGCGAAACCATTTTGTTTACGATGCGTTAACTGAACACCTGGTTCTTCAAAACTAGCATCCAAGGCAGTGGGTTGGGGAGCCTGGTACCTAACACCGTCATGGTCGCCTGGCCCGAAAATTGGCGGGAAAGACAAGTATGGACGATGTTTGTGCGTAAGTATTTGCTGCTTCAGGAACTTGAATTTCAGGACTCCCTCTGGTTCCCCAAACAATCCCCAAAAGCTATGCTGTCGTTGACAATGTGTATAATGTATCACTGGCTTGCTGGGGAGCTTTTGCCTGGGCACAGTACATGCATAGTATTGGTATTTTCTCTCATTTTTGATAATAATACATAAAAAGATATCGTTTGAGTGTCGAAAAAAGTTATTTCTTTGCTACGATCTGTGATTTGCTAACTTTAGCTACCTCGGGCGATGAATGGTAAAGAAAGTACTCGCAGCACGTCTCAAGAGTTTTCTTTTCATTTGTTTACGGTTAAAGGCCCTACAAGGTCAGATGTAATTAGCATGTGCCCATTTTGTAGATGAAACCTGAGTACCCTTAGAAAATCCCTCTGAGTCAGATTGAGATCGACAAATCTCAGACGACATGGGGAACCCAGGAATCGATCCCGGGTCGTGGAGGTGGGAGGGCGCGCTACGCCAGCCTCACTCCCCTATAACTGGAACTTCTTTGAGATACAAGACAATACTAGAGCATTCCATCATAGCATCTCTCAAACTGGCAGCTTAAATTTTGGCTTAAAATTGTGGGAATATTGGGAGTAATTCCAGTTTTGCTTTGGTTTTAAATCGTTTTGTAATCTTTGAGGAAACAGCCCTTTACACGTTTCCTTAGAAGGTAACAAAAATAACGGTTTTCTAATTTCGCTTTCAATTGTAATTTACAATTTTTTTAAATCCAAAACTTGCTACTTCTACATGCCTTATTATCTACAGACGTGTGTCGGTGTGTATCTGAAGGTCAGGAAGCTCTTTTAGTTCCACGGGGAATAGACCAGTTTCCAGACAACACTGAGAGGCTAGAAGGCCACATGGATGTGTGGTGGATTGTCCACGATGGAGGAATGATGATCCTTTTATTGTCTCTTCTCAAGCAGCACAAAGTATGGCGCCGTTGCAAGTTGAGAATCTTCGCCGTGGCTCGTATCCTGCTCACAAACCGGCAGCTTAAATTTTGGCTTAAAATTGTCGGAATATTGGGAGTAATTCCAGTTTTGCTCTGGTTTTAAATCGTTTTGTAATCTTTCAGGAAACAGCCCTTTACACGTTTCTTAACTCCCAGATTTAAGATCAAAACAAGAGGTGGTCTGTAACTTTCAGGGGACGAGTTGCTGGTGGGAAGGGCTGGATTCCAGAAATTTTAATTGTGAAAAAGTCCAAAAAATATCATATTTAGAAAGCTCAAGGCCAAGAACGTCTAGTCGAAAATTCCAAGTCAAAATGAGATACAAATTAATCTGAAGAGCACAACTCCGAGATATTTTTATCGGCTAAGATCTCAAATAAACAAACTTTGTAATATCAGAAAAGTCAAGGTCAAAAATATATTTGCATGAAAAAACCATGCCAAATGAACTTTTATCTGAAAAAAAGCCCAAGTCCAAAAACTTTTATGTGTGGGAAGTTCAAAAAAGTATTTTTTCCCAAGTCTAAAAAATTTCGTTTGAGACCAAAAAGTCAATCAAAT
>JAOEJH020052116.1:0-10462 GCA_025448215.2 Palythoa grandis
CATCTTCATCCCTTCTATCACCATCACCATCATTACCATCATCTTCATTCTTTCTATCACCATCATCATCATTACCATCATCTTCATCCCTTCTATCATCATCATTATCATTACCATCATCTTCATCCCTTCTATCACCATCACCATCATTACCATCATCTTCATCCCTTCTATCACCATCATCATCATTACCATCATCTTCATTCCTTCTATCATCATCATCATCATTACCATCATCTTCATTTCTTCTATCATCATCACCAGCATTACCATCATCTTCATTCCTTCTATCATCATCATCATTACCATCATCTTCATTCCTTCTATCACCATCACCATCATTACCATCAACATTACCGTCAGTGTTGTCAATTTGATCCCCGATATCATTGCCACAGCCTTAGTCTTTATCTTTTCCAAAGTTAAGATTTTTTGGCATGAGATGAGATAGTTGTAACGTTGACTGAATGAGCTTATCGTTAAACGTACAGTTGTGTATCTTGACAGCTTCGTATCAGAAATGAGAAAAATCCCTTTTGCTGGTGTATGAAAGGTATTCAAGGTGTTTAGACACTTCCTTAAAGTGCACCTAACACCAAAATTTTTTTCGCTAAAATAATAAAGCATAATTTGTGGAGTAATTTGCCGCAATAATTTTTTGATTCGGTTAAATCCTCGATTTTCTATGGCTCTTTCAAAGTACGTCAAAATCCCCTCATCTTGATTCGCGACCGAGCTTAAAGGGGCATGGGTCGAGTGCCGGATGTGACGTCAAATCGAGAACACAAATAATAAATTAATTTCGCTATTTACTTGACTTGAGGGAACGGCTTTGAATGTAGCTCGAAAAAATGCCAGCCAGGTGCGTTGTAGGAAGATTTAGCAATGCGAGAGACTTGAAGAAAGGTATTGCACTTCATACCATACCGTTTTATGGAGATGATCGGCCTGAAGAAAAGAAATGCAGAAAGCATTGGGTCGATTTCGTGAAAGCGAAGCGTGCAAATTTTCTGCCGGTTGACTTTGCTCGACGATTGGATATTCAGGAAAAGGAAGGGATGTTCAGGGCTGCAAATAATTTTTCTCACTTGACAGGGCATATGTCCTGCTAAGTCACCATCACCAAAAACAAAAGGTTGAATTTTATTTCTTTAAAATTATCGAATTATCACTTTCCTCGCGAGAGTTTGCTTGAGGTTTCGAAAGGCCGGACCGTGAAAATGTCAGTCCGTCTGCATCAGTAGTTTTCAAATGATATTATTGCCGTGGAACAAAAAAGTAGGGCAATTTTATTATGCTACTGATAGCTAAAAATTTCCTCTTAGTATTATTAAAGGTATCAGCATATGGATAAATGAATACCGAATGCGAAGGATTTCAATTCATTACCATCTCTACATTTCTTGAAATACTCGAGCGACTCAAAATAATTCAGACTAGCTTTACCTAATTACCTTACTCAGTGTTAAATTCAAAGAGAATAAAGCACCGTGAAAAAAGGAAAGAACGCAAATTATAATTTCGAGAAACAAGAAAGCTATTGCAAAGCGTCGCCTGCCCAGCCACGCAGTCTATTTATGTTTGACTTACGTAAATAATTATTGTTACATTTGCAAAATATTCACTGTCATCCCGAGCTTGTACAGATATAAACCTAACGAATGAAGCAAAATTTGGTGTAAACACTTATAAAACCGGTCAATTTTCGCGAAGAAACTTCTGTCAAGTAATGAATAACGCGATTTTATCTTCAGACGCATTCCGACAAGGAATACCACACTGGCGCGTGCATTGTGAATTGTTTTTAATTTATAGCGAAATTTTACAGTGGATAAAAAAATTAAGATCTCGGTACTTTTTAAAAAGCATTTATATGCTCGTACCTTTCGAGTAAAAATGAGGGAAAACTACGCTAATGTAAAAGAAAACTTCATTACCCCAATCAATCTTGTTTAATGACTTAAACAAAGTAAGATTTACTCACGGCAGATTTTTATTCATCGTTGCCGTAAATTGATTTACGATCAAAAAATTGTCCGGACATCATGTCCGACCACAATTGGAATTTCGTCGGAACATGAGCAAATTTTAGTCGATAAGCGCTTTCCCATCCATTCATACAGCCGATGTTAAAACTAAAACAACAGTCCGTCAGCGCAGCCGACAGAGACAGAAGAATGGTGGGATAATTTTTCAACAAATGTTCTCTCCTTTGATATGCTAATGTTTCAAATCTTTAAAACAGAAATCCTTTTTTCAATTTGGAATGACTTGCTTAATAACTCAGTGATCGTTTCGCAACGTCACTACAACAATAACATTCACTGATGTTTTGAAGGGAAGCGACGCTACAATTTCCACACTTGCACCTACAGAGCAAACACTTAGAGTCAAACAATGATCATAAATTTATTGGTGTATAATAAACACACGAAGTTAAAATAAATTGAGAAAGTGAATCTTTTTTTCAAATGTATACGAAATGCGACATCGCAAAAAGTAAACACGTACGCGCGATTCTTTCCACTCATTGACCTCCACGTTGCCTTTGAGTCTGTACGTCAGAGTTCGTTCGATTTCTTTGTCAGCATCCACTTACTTCTGGTATTTGGCCGTTCATTCTGCATTGGCCAGAGGATCGTCAGCATATGATTCTGCTTGGTCGTCGTCGCTTGAAGCTGCCAATGTTGATAAGCTTGACTCAGTCATCATTCTCTTCGGTTTCTACTTCGGCGATATATTGAATTCCAGTCATCTGAGTCAAAACTCATTTCAGAATTCGATGAAAAAGATGACATTGTTACTTTTCATCGAAATCTGTAGACTGTGGAGTCCCAGAGGTAAAAATATACAGCAAAAGACTTCGATACACGTGTAAATTGAAAGGCCAAACTGAGAAAGCTGAAAGAATTCGTTTTCGATTTGACGTCACTGCGTAACTCTCCCGAGACCCCCCTATTGCGCGGTCGCGAACCATTCCAAACTCGATTTCAATGGGGCATAGAAAATCGAGGATTTAATCGAATCAAAAAATTATTGCGGCAAATTACTCCACAAGTTATGCTTTATTATTTTAGCGAAAAAAAAATTTGGCGTTAGGTGCACTTTAACGAACTTTGTTGAAGAAATATCTTAAGTTTTCATTAAAACTCACAGTTGTTGGCACAGCTGTATCTCTGAAACTGGGAAACTTCTCTCTGTTCTGCAGTCCTCACTTCACTGCTGACGTATCGAAAGTGTGGGATTACAAGAACAGCGTGGAGCAGTACACAGCCGAAGGGGGAACAAGCTCGACTTCTGTCAGAGATCAGATAACCAAGCTACGACAGTGGATTACTGACTGTAGCTAACTCAAATGCTATTCCATCGGGGGCACAAGAGTTACTTGTTCGTATCCACCCGCTGAGAGGTTAATACTTGTTCGTATTGCCCCACTGAGTGTAACTTCCGTTATCCAATAACGGAAAAATAAAGGAACGAAGAATAACAGCTTAAGCGGGCAACACTTAAAATTGGAAAAACTAAGGTTAAGGTACGAGCTTGGTTAGGGGGTTATGGTTAGGTTAAAGATAATGATCTCAAGTTGCAGTTGCTTTGGTTCGGTTGAGTGATAAAGTGGTAGAGTCAGTCTGGTATCGGTGGTTGTTATTTAGGGGTCACGTACAGAGGACGAACGTTCCCCAAATTGCTTCATAATTCATTAAGAGGGCTGTAAAATGGCCATGAGTAAATATGACAAGCTGAAGGTTACTGAAATGGAATCCTTCAGCTTTCAATGTGGTTCAAAAGAATAAAAACTGTGTCTTCAAAAGATAAAGTAAAGCGTGAGACGGGCTGCTTGACAGGAGTAAAAGAGCCTTGTGATATTTTTAGTGTGTAGTGTGATCGATTAAAAACATTTAAAGGTGTTATGTAATGGTGAATGTTTTATCGCACTTCCGTCAATATTTTCTGCGTTCTGTCAATTTGTCTTCTCTCCTGAAACCCGTGCGCACTTGAAGATTGTTTTGTCAGGGACCTTGGGATCGTTTTAAAGTGGTACGGCTAAAATAAGTGACTAAGACAGACAAACCATTAGGGGTCACTGTTTTGCACTGTTTATCAATCATTTGCGTGCCATCATAGTTACAATAAAAAAAAACTGCCCTCACTCGATATAGTACCATCCAAGACAGTAGACGTGTTAAGAAAAACTGCCTAAGCTTCTCAGATTTTAAAGTTGCAAAAATTGTTTTACGGTTGCCCTGTTCTATACAGACATTGCCTGTTCTTTTCTTTTCTTGTGGCCATTCAACACGGCTAGGTTGCTAAACCATTCGTCACCTGGATCTTAGCCACGTCTTCAGCCGCCGGAGCCGTAATAGATGCGTTATGTTTACATATAAAGTAGTAAAATTTATACATTGTTCATGGCATTTGCCTGGACCCCGAAAACTCAACCCAATCAAAAAGTGGTAGGGCTACCAGACCCTCCCCCTGCCACCTCCCCGCGGTCCCTGTTTATTACTTTGCTGTAAAAAACATTCAAAACGTGTAAGACAGGACGATTGTAAGATCAATATATCGTGTTGTATGATCCGGTCCGGGTTAGTGTTGGGTCGCAGGACTCCCTTAAACGGGGACCTGCGTCAAACTGGTGGGCGTTGGTTAATTTCTATTCTTTCTGTTCTCAGTTTTGCCGTTCGTCCGCTAATGGACATTTTAAGTTCAGTCGTTGACTAATTTTTCGGTTTTTTTCTATTTAGCCTCTGCCACTATGGCTCAAGACCCTTGTGCCTTACAGTCGGGCAGAGGGGAATGTTTTGCTCCTGGGTTAAGGTGGGGTCCGGCCTTGTTGCCGTTCCTGTCCGTTGTATACCTCTGGCTCGTGCTCCTTCATTGCACAGTCGAAGTGCACACGAATTAGAAAATACAAAAAACCTTACGAGGCTTAGCTAAAGTAAGGCCGAAACAGCTGTCCACGGCTGCTAACTCTCAGCCTGCTTTTTACTTAAGAATAGATGTAAGGGGTAATGCCCGTTACCCATGAGTCTTTAGTGCCCGGTTGTAGAGCTACAAGTTACCAGTTAGCACGCATATGCAGAATTTGTGATTTTAAATTTTTTGGTCACATCCCATAAGCGTTACGCGTAGTTTAGGGAGAAGTCTGTGTCTTGCAAATTATGACAAGTGAAATGTTGTTTTAGACAAGGTACTTGTCAGAAAGTCAAGTACTGTTCACAGTTAACTATGCACACCTATTACAGATGGAAGCTATCAACTTTCAACTTTCAAGCTATATCGTTTTTGAGAAGACAGTGCATGTGTACAAGGTTTAAATATTTTTAGGCCTTTTTGGAACGATTGTGAACGCTATTTTTGATGAGCCCTGAGCCTAAAAACCGCACTTTCTGAGAGATTGAACACCGTGTCATTTGATACAGATATTTCTTTCTTGCTTTGCATTATAGATAAGACGATGAAAGATAATTAAGAGGCATAAAAGTTAATATAACTGTATTGCACATGCGTGGTAGTGGTAATGACACAGCCACTAAATAGAGCACTATGTCTTCGCATATCAGTGGGACTAAGCCAGTACTGATGAGGCCCAACAAGGCCAAAACAGCTGTGCATGGCTGCTAACACTCAGACTCACTCTTTTTTTAAGGGTTTAAGTACGGGCTAGCACGCATGTGCGACAGTTGTATTTATTCTTCAAGCCACATCCCACAAGTGTTATGTTTTCACCTTACTTGATCTATTTTCCCTGGGAAATTGAGCTTGATTGCTAGCTGTGCCGTGCTGACGAGGCCCAACATTCAGGCTCACTCTTTCTTTAAGGGTTTCAGTACTGGCTTAGTCCCTCTGAACCGCGAGGCCATACTCCCCATAGTGCCCTGTTTAGTGGCTGTATCATTACTAGCACGCATGTGCAACACAGTTTGTTTATTCTCCAGCCACATCCCACAAGCGTTCTGATTATAAGAGTTTATACACAGTTCTCCTTAGAAAATACTGACATTTCTAAGATTGACATTTTTCCTCGATTTGATTCCACTTTTGACTCTATTATGGTAAACTCTATTATGCTAATCCTTGCTTAAGCCAAAATTTCTTCAGTGGAAGTGAAGTTGATCGTAGTGGCAAAGACATTCACTCTCATTGTCAAAGATTATCTTGCAAACTTTGCAAACCAAAGACGTGTCCAACCAGTCAACTACGGACGTTCGTTGCCCGTCAATAGCCCATGCCGATACGTTCTTATCTTTCCTTAAGATTCTCGCCAGCTCTTCGTACCTACGATCACCGCCCGACACCAAGTAAACATCGGCTTTGTTATAACGAGAAAAGTCGAAGCTGCTGGCGAAGTAGACGAGGTTCTCTTCAACGGCGTTTTTATGGGTGGTAAGGGAAGGGTGATTCACAACGATAGGGCGGCCGTCAGAGTAAACATCACTCGGAGTGAATGGACGAACGAGCTCATGATTACAGTCTTTACGATAAAACGCGTGGATTTCGACGTTGCTTTTGGAAGGAAACTTAACAGCTCGCAGGTAATCTTTGCATTTGTCCCTGTCAACAAAGAAGATGGTGTAGACAAAAG
Source organism: Palythoa grandis (assembly GCA_025448215.2). Taxonomy (NCBI): domain Eukaryota; kingdom Metazoa; phylum Cnidaria; class Anthozoa; order Zoantharia; family Sphenopidae; genus Palythoa; species Palythoa grandis. The sequence continues at coordinate 6,587 of JAOEJH020052116.1, forward strand.
CCATTTCTATCGGTGTTCTGTCAGGTTTCGGCGACCCTTTCGCAGAACAAAACCAACAGTTAGATAAGTGAGGGGACTATTGGAGCTAGTATTTGTTGAGAAGCAAAATATTTTGAGTGAAATATATTGATCTTAGAGTAAGATAATATTTTGAGTATATGATATTTTGAGTGAAATATTGACCGAGAGTAAGGTAATATTTTGAGGGTGAAATATTGATCAAGAACAGGACAATATTTCGAACATATATGTGAAATATTGACAAAGAACAAGATAATATTTTGAGGGTGAAGTACTGACCAAGAATAAGATGATATTTTGAGTATATACAGTATTTTGGGTTTGTATAATATTGAGTGAAACATTGGATCTGAACAAGATATTTTGAGAGTGAAACATTGACCAAGAACAAGACAATATTTTTAGCATTCATAGTATCTTGATTATATATGTGATATTTAGAGTGCAACATTGACTTAGAACAAGATAATATTTTGACTATATACAGTATTTTGTAATATGTTTAATATTGTGAGTGAAAAATTGACCCTGAACATGATAACATTTTGAGCATTTATAATAATTTGAGTATATGTGATATTCAGGGTGAACTATTGACAAAGATTTGAGTAAACATGATACTCTGAGATACTGACTCTAAACAAGGAGAGTGCACTATTGACGGAGTATCAAAATATTATTTTGAGAGTGAAATATTGATCAAGAATAAGATAAATATAGGGTATTACATGCCCGCACATGGATACGAATTTTATCTTCGAGTGTTTACTTTAAGTCGATATCGAACGATTAGATAGTTAGAAATTACAGCCAAATCGTATTGAATTCTGTTTCACTATTACAAAACGACCGAAAAATGATATTTCCATATAAGGTCATACGGTATATGAGCTGATAGCCGAGATTGAGTGAACCAATCAGAAGGCTAGAAACGCAATGTTCGAGGTTGAAAATTTAATAGCAACTATTATTCTTGTCATTATCTCAATCCTTTTTTCCACTGCTATTGGTATCATTGCTGTTGTTATAATCTTTTGTCTTTTAAGTATCCATTGAACAAATGAAATCTGATCACCCTTAACGTTTGCGCTTTTCAAAAAAATTTATTGAGACATTTACCATAGTTTTTGTGTGCATTGCAGAGATCTTTAAGAAATCAGCAACCTTTTTGTTTACATTTGTGGTTTTCTTCCATCACGAAACAGCTGTTTCAAAGTGCATGTCAATTGAAAAACAGCTGAAAAATATTTTTTGTATCCGGTTTCATTGTATGCAAGATTGAAGCATTCAGATTTGCATGTATTTGCCTTACAGTTTTTCCCCCCCAAAAAACAAAAACAAAAACGATTTTGCCAAAAATTCGTCACTACTCAAACCTTAAACCAGGTTCATTATTAAAAGTTACGTACAAATTCACTTTATTTTGACTTGTTCCCACTTATGATGATTCAAGATTAATGTCCCGAGTTGTTCGATGTAATCTATGAGTGTGCTAATTGAATCGAACATAGAAACTGAACCGTATTTACAACAATATATGTGTACTTAAATTAGAGCAGTATACTTTGGTATAAATGCTTCAGACAATTTCGTTAGTTGTCAGTTTAAATGTTTGAGAACAAATTGTGGCTGTTGTACGGTGTAAAATTTACGTATTTTTTTAGGTTATACTTGTGACTCGTAAGACAGTTTATAGGTGAAATAATCTATTTTTCTTAATTAAGAACTCGTGTTTTTCGGTAAAAAGGAATTACTAAGACCATGCAACTCACCTTCGCTTTATCTATTTGTACGCTCTTTAAAATATCGTAAGCTTATATCTTTGCATCACAGAGGAACTCGCGGACTGTCATTTGAACTAATACACAATCCACTTGACCGAAAAACTTCTACCGTTTGGCGACTGCCAATATTTTGAAGGTTGCCATTGGTCGGTTCGCGAGTTGTCGGCACACCTGTTATACCTTGTCATTTGAGTTGAACCTTACTAATGAATTTGACTATCAGCTTTTTCCTGATTGATCGTGTTTTCGATATATGGTCAGGTCTAAATCACTACCGATGATAAGATAAACTTAAAAATGCATAAGCTTATGAATAAAGAGAAATTCTTTTAACGGAGTTTGTTTGTATAAATGAAAGTAAAAAAATATGAAAATTTCTTGCCTAATCGCACGCACGTCTTTAATTGCTTTTTTAGTCACAGGTTGTAAAACAAATTGTGTCACGTACTGAAATAAACTAAGCACGTTCTCTTGTTTTAAATCCAATTTGACTTCAATTAAGCTCTTATAGTTATAGTAAAGAAGAGAGTGACAAAGTCTTCCTGTAACTGAAAGTTTAATAGTGTCACGTTTCGGGCATTTAGCCTCTCGAAGAAGTAATTTAGTTGGTGGAAAAGTTATGGAAACACTTTTTTATTAAGAGCAAACTTGATAAGAACAGTGAGGCTCAAATCGCCTGAAAAATAAGAACAAATTAAGAATAATCTGAGGCTGAAATGAAAATGTTAAAAAAAAAAACTTTAATAACAATGGTGAAACGCAGCAAGCAATCGCACTTACTTGTTTTCATACTAACAAAAAGCTACATAGTAGCCTCACTCGTGCCGGTTCTTGCAAGTTAATTGAATCCATGACAAACGATGAATAAATTTGCTGCTATAGAAATATAAAGTACTGTGATTTTGATGGGAGCTGAGGGGGATCTGTCCCTAGGGAAAGGAAAGAAATCGAATCGGGAACGGAATCCGGCGGGAACCGAACTAGAGACGACTCTCAAAACTTCAAATTATCCAAATGTCTTTTAGTTTTTAAGCTGAGAAAAAAAGAAAAAAAGGAGAAAAAAAGCGAAAAGATGATTTATCCAGCAAAAAAAAAAACAGCGCACACGGATACTCGAACTCACGACGCAATTAGACGAAACTTTGAAAAGCCGGTAGCAGTCGTGAAATTAATCTTTAAATGCTCTCGGCCTCTACGACTAGCCATGCTATTCGGGTAATTTTCAGTTTTATCCTCGATTTTTAACTAGTTTCAGAGCTATTTGTATGTAAAACATTCAATTCCATCGGTAATTTTGATTTGGCGACAAGTATCTACTCCGCATGTGCATTCGAGTTTTTATGCTTTACCTTTTACTGATAAATGATGATGATAATAATAATATTAATAATGATTTCTTTCATCTTGAAGATTTTCTACAGTGTATCTATTCATCTTCAAAAAAGCAAGTAGAGCAACAAATAAGAATTAAAATACAAAATTACGAAGAGAAAAATCAAATCCCACATGCGTAACCCACCAATACCGGCTTATTTTATATAACCTTGAACAGAAAACATATAAAAAATTATCGAGTGACACGAGGGCTCTCTTAAATTATTTTCCGCTATCCTGAATCTCAACTCGCATGTTGAAAACAATGATAATTCGCATGCGTTGGAAATTTGTGACACAAAAAAAAAAGAAAAAACGGAGCCCATTCCTTGACTCGTTGCCTACCGGCACGAGTTATAAACTCCAACTGTAACAAACACCGTGCTGTACAATATACATGTATTGTCGTATCACAAAAACATTGCTGAAGATACTGTCTGCCAAAAAACACAAAAAAAAATAGAGCATACAAAAGCACCCAAGAGCCTCAAATTGCTGAAAAAAATAAGAACATTGAGCCTGAGCAAAATTTTACTGGACCTTTTCTATAAGAATGCACTTTATAAGAATATCGAGGCTGAAATTGGCGAAATTTTAAGAATATTTTATATAAGAATAATTCCGAGGCTGAGAATTGAGATTTTAGTAAGAATATAACTTTGTGAATTTAAAAAAATTGAAAAATATGGAAAATTCT
>JAOEJH020052225.1:0-10461 GCA_025448215.2 Palythoa grandis
AGGTGAACTTTATTTCCAATATTTTCGTTTTTTAAATTTTGACTAAATTTATAAGACTTTGTATGGAAAAATTTTATTACTATGAGACTTTGTATGGGAAAAATGTAATATGCTAGACGAACTACCAGCTTGGGGTGCCTGTGGGCTGACAAGGAATGGCTCATTGTCATACGGTTTGCACTCAAATCTCTAGGAAGCTAGATTGCTATGTGGATGCCTATAAAAAATCTATATTTCTCGTTGTGCATTTTGCAATTTCTTCAACTTTGATGAACGAGTAATCGTTATTTGTTTCGCTGGAGGAATGGCTCAAAGAATAGTAAAGAAGAATTCAATTTCTGACTTATTCATATCAATCTTGCTGTATTTTGATCCAAAGATGTCCGGGAATGACGTCACAACCCAGTCCCCCGAAAACGCGGTCGTGAACCAAAAATTTTGCTCGTTTGAGCCGCTGCAGAAAAAACACGATTTGACCAAATTCAAAACTTTTTTCGCAGAAGTACTTAAATTTATATGTTAAATCATTTAAGCCAAAAAAAATTTAGTGATATAGGCACTTTAACTTACTTTAAATACTTTAAAAAGAATAATAGTGGTAAAAAGTAATGTCTTTTGTCTACTACTACTGTTACTACTATTACTACCACTATTACGATTAGATTTACGATTACTACTACTACTACTATACTATGACTACTAATATGACTACTACTACTAGATCTTCTAATTTTACCAGTTTATCTGCACTTGTTTTCCAGCTGCAAAAAGGCGCTAAAAAGGAAAACGGCTAGTTACTCGTGTTTTGACATCTACAGCCAAAATATAACCGAAAGAGACTGGGGCTTTATCGTTGTCAACAATTGTCCTGCACCTATTAACAAAAGCTCAAAGTTGGCACGCGACCTGATCCCTCGGACATCTTTCAGTTGTTGCCAGTGTTTGACAAGAAGACCAAAATAAGTTACTGGAACTATTTTTGTGCCAGATGCAACCAGGCAGTTGATGTTGTATTTTGGAAAGGTCGGCGTTCGTGTAAATCCTTTCCTGTGGATGGTCCTATAGAGAAGGTCAATTTAACGTCGTTTATGAATAATTTCTGCGCACGATCATGGACCTTTTCTCCGCCAGCTGATGTCAAAACAGAGCCTTGCTTACTTCAACGGCACGGTGGTAATTGTGATGGTGGTAATAGTAATAACGAAATAAACTGGAAAACAGTAAAAAGCATTTGTGAGGCCTATCACCTTCCAGTTTGTAAACAGGACAATCGTTATTTCGGACGTCGCTACAAAAATCCCCATTGCCTTCTTTGTGACCATTATTCAGCAAGTCTTTTTGTAGATTGGCACTGCCTTTATTGTCCGCGTGTTGAAAATCCACTTGGGCCTACAGGACTTCAAGTTTTGTTTGATTTTTCGTCTACATCACAGTTTAAAGTCAGTTTTGGATCTCAGGAAGTAGTTGTTGTCAAAACAGAACGCTGCAATCAACGGCAGGTTTACGATCCTTTCAGCCTTTCTTGCCGAGAAGTTCCAGAATTAGGCGATTCCTTAGTTACGATGAACAAAGAAATGCCTCTGAAAAATTCCACATCAAATACAACTTTGACACAATATTGTGTTGGTGTATTGTTTAAAGCTAGCGAGATTTACTTCTTTTCAAATGGAAGTGTTTACATCATACCCCATGGACGTATTTACCCAAAGACCCTCTATACTACGAATGACAGTGGAATTATTCTTTGCACTAACTTTTCCCAAAACTACACAAGAAATGTCACAACTTTGAAAAGAAAAAAGGAAAATGTTCATTCTTTCGCCTTTGGTGTCATCACCTACATTGGAGGTACTTTGTCGGTCGTTAGTCTAATAATTCTAATCGCGTTGTATGTTCGGATCAAAGAAACAAGAAAGCTGCCCGGCAAGATCACCATAAGTTTATGCTGCAAGCTTTTAGTTTTCCAAGTGGTTTTTTTCATCGCAGACTTTATAAATATACCAGCGCTGTGTAGCGCTATGGCGGTTGTTTTGCATTATCTTCTGTTGTCATTTTTCACTTGGATGAATGTGCTGGCTGCAAATATGGCGTACACTTTTGTTTGTATGGGTAAGTCCTTAAACAACTGTCTTTTTTAATGTTGCAATACGAAATCTGCATCCTTAGTTAAATAATCAAGGTTTAGGTTTAAGGGAAATCAGTAATATCGGAAGATCTTTGTCTTTATTCTGTAGAACTATGCAAGTTCAATCTTTACAATACCAGACTTCCTTCTAGATTTTTAAATTTCTCAATAAACCAAGAACTAACTATTAAGTATCAAGGACTTTTTACATGGAACTGTTTTGACACCCTATGTAAATCATCGATCTTGTGTAACTTCAAGCATAGGCTAAAAGCTTTTTCAAGAGTTGGATATTGTCCTTGCGTAGCATAGTGTTATAAAATCAGACGTGTAAATCAAGTGAGGTCAGGTATGCTACGATACTTATATTTTAGTTTTTTGAGCTTCTCCGATCTACGGCATTATCAGGGAATGAAGATGGAATCATTGAAGTGAAGAGTATTTCGGGCGAGGCCGAAATAATCTTCCCTTCAATGATTCCATCTTCATTCCCTGATGATGCCGTAGATCGGCGAAAGCTCTGGAAACTAAGTTATTGTAGCGTACCTGGCCTCACTTGATTTACACGTCTGATTTTAAAAACTTTATATTAACGGCGGGGTGGTTGGCGCAGTGGAAAGATCTTTGCCTTCCAATCACAAGGTCCCCGGTTCAAACCCGGCTCTACCGGATGTTGATCATTTGTGCAATCTTCTTTCCGCCAATGTTGACCCATGCAGTTTTCCATCTTTACGAGGTAAGTAGAATGAGTACCAGCCTCTACTGGAGGCTAACCTGCGATGGATTAGTGTCCCTTTCTGAGGGAGTTAACTTTCATCCGCTTCACCTTACAAAAACCGGAGATAAGCACATGCTCCAATGCATATGATGCACTTAGGCTAGCAAAAGGAATAATATTTAGCTAGCTATAGCTAAGCAAGAAATGAAGATATTTGATTTGCGGATTTAATGTTTTCATTGATATTCTGCAGAATACAGTGCGACTACTGTCCGTATCCTTAACAGTGAAAGAAAAAAGTTCCTCAAGTGTTGCTGTCATTGCTGGATTACCCCTTTGGTGTGGGTTGTTGTCTGTGTGTCTCTTGAATGGTCTCAGATTGTAAAGATTGTAAGTAGACCAAAACTGCAATATATCGAAAGGAACGAAAGGAACTGCAACCGAAAAAATGATAGTTATATAAGTACCCTGGTTATGAAAAGCGTAACGTTTTTTATTTTATTTGAGATTAAAAAAGAAAATCTCTCTTCTCGGTTGCATTCATTTTCTCTTCAGGTATAAGATCCGCCAAGAGATAATCTTCAAAAAATAAACTGAAGTAGTAAGCAAGCTAGATCTGGCCAATCAGGAAGGTTTAGCGGTTAACCACTGATTAAGAAATGATTAACCTCTTTCTAACATTTTTAATTCGGTCGAACAAATCTCCAAATTTCACCATGCGAGTTTCTGTTGCAAATACTTAATGTGATTGTTGTCGAGGTAATATCTTGATGCAACTTGTCTAGTAACGTCATTACGAGACCAGGGCCGGGTCTATTTTTGGCAGACCAATTAATTTTCGTCACTTGTTTTCTACGCCTTTCTCGGAAAATGTGGAATGGTAGCTTTGATTGATTACGTTGTTCCCAGATGTGTAGAATATTGTCTGTCTTCTCTAATCACTTGGAATATACTTCGTCAAATCTCCGAAACACCAGGGCCACTTTAAAACAGATGTCAACGGAAAGGTTCAGGAAAAGGAATTCAACACCACGAAAAAGAATATCAAACCACTACGCCAAACTGAAACTGAAAAACTGAAACTAAAACCCGTTGGGTAGAGCGCCACAGTGCATTTGAAGATCTTGAAGGCTTGTAGAAGCTCATAGTCCCATTTCTAGAGAAAGTTTCCACCAATGAAGATAGTATCTGGAACCCAAATCTGTCACTGAAGGCATGCAGTGGTCTACTAAAACAGCTGACTGAAGCTAAATTCTTTGTAGTATGTCAAGTGTGCAGACACCTGTTTGGCTTCGACAAGGCCTTATCATTCCAGCTGCAAGGTACAAACATGGAGATCCCTCGGACTTATGATCAAGGAGGAATTTCAGTCACTTCGAAAAATGCTGAAGATGAATTCAAGGCATTCTTTGGAAGAGCTGTGGATATGGCTGCGAAGGTTGGAAAGTCCCCCTTGGATATGCCAAGGACAGCAGAAAGATAAACATTGAGGTCCAATGCTGCAGCAAACACACCCGAGCAATACTGGAGGAAAACTATCTTTGCAGCATTCATCGATTGCCTTAACCAACCAACTGGAGGACAGGTTTCAGGGTAGAAATGCCTCGGCAATAAAAGCAGTGAAACTTCTTCGCAATCACGTGGACACATTGACACCACAGGATGAGCAACATATATTCGAGCATTTTGGTGGTGACCTTCCCAGCCTGTCATCTTTTTCTCAAGAACTGAGGCTATGGAAGCGCCATTGGGCAACTGAGAAGTCAAAACCAAACAAGAAAGCAGATACGCTTGACAGAATGGCCTGTGATGGAATCGAAAAGCTATTCCCAATTGAGCTGATAACCCTGCGCATCCTTGTTATCATCCCAGCCACAACTGCAACTGTAGAAAGGGCCAATTCTGACCTCCGATATGTGAAAAATGTGTATCGCAGTTCCATGAACGAACCACGCTTGAATGCTTTGATATTGATGTATGTTCACAGAGATATGTAATTGGATTTTAAGCAAATCATTGATATGTATGACTTGAGACATCCAAGGAGGGATGCTGCTTGTTAACCCCCTTGGAGACATTTGATAGTTTTTGCATTATCCCTGGCTGGACAACCGCACCTTTTAAGCGATTTTTTGATATGTTTTGTTGAGAGTATTTCACAATCCCTTGAAACATGTGAACTAAATTCATTCCAATGAACGAAAATGCAGGGGCTTTCAAAAATGCAGTCGGCAGCCTCAAATAATTAATATTTATTAGAAATGACTTTTTTACTTTACAAGCGTATCTCTACGTACGTTCAAACAATAGTTCATTCTATTGTTTATTCGGAATCTACAAAAAGTTAGAGAATTGAAAAAATGGGACAACCCGCGATAGAAGAATATTGCGAGGTTGATGAAGATCTGATCCGAAAGCTGCAAAATGAAGTTTGGTTACCATTTTGGTATAAAGTTTGGGAAAAACTGATGAGTGAAGGTGTTGGCGAACTCATCAAGAAAGAGGTGAAGGATGCGGTTAGAAAAACCGAAGTGTGGAAAAAGGGGGTAGACAAAGTTACCGAGAATGCGGTGGAAGCAGTGATAGATCAAGTAGTCAACAAAGTGTTGGAGGAAGTGTGGGATGAAGTGGTATACGAGGCTGTAAGGAAAACTGTCGATAGAATGAGGAAAAAAGTGAACGGGAAACTGTCGTTTGAAGTGGAAGAAATGTGGGAAGAAATGTGGGAAGAAGCTATTAACAAAACGATGACGAAAATATTTGAGAAAGCTCTGTTCGAGACACTGGAAGAAGAAATTTTTGAACGAAATGTGAAGGAAGTTATGGAAAAAATGTTAGAGAAGACTGTGAAGGAAGCGGTGGAGGAAAACGTGGAGGAAATAATTGAAGATTGGAGGCCAATTACATTCGATGATGTTATCCCGAACTTCAAAATTGAAAAAGTTGAAGTTGAAGAAAGCGATGAAAGCGATGAAGAGATCTAAAGAGATAAATAATATTTTAAAAAAGAAATAATATTTTAAAAAGAGGTAGAAAGAATCATGAGTAGACCAATAATTGTTTTCATTGATGAGGAGAAGGTGACACCTGATCATCCTGCTCAAAAAAACTTGTGTGTTCACGGTCGTGTAAAGTATATGTGTAGGGGTTGTAAAGGATCTCAAATATGCGAACACGACAAACGGAGATCAGTATGCAGAGAATGTAAGGGAGTTGGAATATGTGAACACGACAAACGGAGATCAAGATGCAGAGATTGTGGTGGAAGCGAAATATGTCAACACGGACGTATAAAGTATATATGCAGAGATTGTGGTGGATCATGGCTATGTGAACACAAAAATCAAAAGCATCAATGCGGAGTTTGTAGAGCAGCAGGAGTGTTATGAGTCAAGAAGAAAGCGTAAGCGTTAAAGCTTACACTTTCGTAACGCGTCTCACGTTACGAAACAATCTGTAGGTAGTTATCGGAACATATACCACCCCAATCCAACAAAGGCGATTGTCAATACCGCTAGATTGATCTCATGTTTTGAATCTACTTCACCGGTAGGCGATGAAGGGGGTGTAGGCGGCACCACAGCTTCAGCTTTCGGATGTTTCGAACTTTCATGAGTTTTGTGTTTCGTCACAACTTCGGTGTGAGGTAGAATCACCTTACTTTTACCGAGATTATGCTTTATTCCGACAGGCTTGACAATCGCATTAACATCTGAATTTACGCCTAATCTCATGTGTGGGCCGGCGCGTTTCAGATTGTTGTTGTAACCTATGATGGATTCAGTATTGATCACCATTCTAGAAGGCATCAACCATGTCCCGGGTGATACGGCAAAATCCAGTTTAACTTTCGCATCCTGTACTGCTTTCTGAAATCGTTGGACAGATTTACTTATGTCAGGTTGTTCGATCGCTTCCTCCATCAGTTTCAAAAAAACATCTCTAACCTCTTGAGCGCCACCACTATCACCAGCAATAGTTGTTCGAACTTTCGCCTGTGAACCTAAAATACAGTACACGAAAGGTTCGATAGATTGATTCAGGCGAGCCTGACCAGCTCTTGTCATTAGGGTATCGATCTCGAAACCTCTTCCACATCCTATTACGTTTATAGTAGGATGTTGTTACTTTTAAATCAAGAAAAGTCAGGATTATATGGTGGAGGGTTACCGACTGTGGGTTCGCTTCGATCATTCACACGTGTGATGAAGCAGTTACACCCTAACTCTAGGACGGTTTTCCCTCCGGTTGACCAAGTTTTTTCAGCAACTCATCACGAATCTGTTTCTCAATTTGCTTAACGTCTACAGTGGGTTGACGAGCTGAACCCTGTTTCGAAGATTTTCTCCTGATTTCCACCTTCATCTGATTATATTTTTCCATCTCAGTCTTGATCAGTTTGAATTCTTCGTCGGTGATCTTATCGTCTTCGAGAGCCTTCGAAACAACACCCTTGATCGTGTTGATTTTTGCTTGGCAGACTGAGTAGGTCTTCTCATGCTTTGAGACATTCTTCGATAGAACCTTAGCCAAACAACCAGACACCACGCTTATCAGAGCGCAAATTCCACCTACAGACCCCAAACTTATAGCAACAGGAGTACCTATACCGGTGAGTCCTGTACCCAAACCGCCCGCACTGAGGACTACCGACACAGTTCCGCTACCGGCAGAGACATTCAAAAAGATGGAGCGTGCACGTTTGTATTTTTTGTATACCTTGTTTCTCTCTTCAAGTTCGCTCTCGAGAGCGTTCAACCAATCTGCGGATTGTTTCAGTCTGAAGTTGTACCCAGGTTGATTCGGATCCTTGTGATTAGGAAGCTCAGGATAAATTTGATGATAAGCATCCATCCTCTATATAATCATTATTGTGAAACCTTTAAGGTGATTGTAAGTCTTCCCATCCCGAAAGTTGGGATACTTCCATCCAAATTTGTGACCATCAATTCTAGACGGTTTAGATATGATGAGTATATCTGTTTAACAGGTAAGGCTGCACCCGATATGGGCGATGGAACAACAGATAACAAGTGAGATGGAACGAACTTTTTGGTGGGGAACAAATCGTACGAGTAACTAGAATCTACAATATCACAATACAGTGAGAATACCGGAGGTTTTTTATAAATCAGAGGGTATATCACACCAGCTTTGAGTATCTCGGGTACACCCAGCTGGGTGTGAAGCTCTTTTGCTAGTTGAATATCAAAATTGTATTTGATGAACCACTCTCCATCAATATCAAGTATATTGAAGGTTTTTTTCAGATCAAGTATTGAGTGGTATCCTTTTGGTAAAAATGGAGTATTCTCATCTGTAGGTGGTTCTGAGGATACTCTAAAAAATTTATTCTTCTTCTCCAACTTAATGAATGTTCTATGTTCATAATGAGAGCTGATTACCTGTATTTTTCGCGCGCCTTCTAGAGTCGGATCAATCTCGACCACAGTTTTCGGTTGGGTAATAGTCAGTGTGATGATTTTAGCCATTACTTTTAAGAGTTGGAGTGCTTCTTTTTAAACTGTTCAATAGCAAAGATTACAAGTCCGACGATCAACAACCAAGCATTTTTAGCCAGAAAACCGATCGCTTCACCCGCTGTTTTGAAAAGGAAGCTGGCTATTGCACCGACCATCCCTGGCAGAATCTCACCGAGCTTTTTCCCTATAGCTTTCAAACCTTTGCCGACACCCTTCCCTAATGTTGTCAGTCCACTCTTCAAATTAGACACGATAACACCAATGACAACTCCTACAGCTGATAACATAGAAAATGCTGTGAGGCCATATTTCTTGAATATCATCTTCACTCTATCTCTGAGTGACATGCGCTGTTCGATCTGCTCGTTTTCCCTTTCCGCCCTATTTATTTCACTAGTCTCCACAGCCCTTTCTCTTTGTATGTTTTCCCTTTCTTCTGGGGTAGTAGTCTGCTCAAGTTTGGAATCGAGCTCACGAACTTTTGAACTTCTCCTCGATATTTCAGCTTCATTAGATTCAATCACATTTTCAGCAGGGGGACCTAACCAATTTTTTATAGTTTCTGGTAATTCGCTGTTAATTTCACCATCTCCACCGAACAAAATATGGGGTACAGATCCTCTTCTGATACGTTTAAGCTCAATCCTATCGTATTCATCAATTTTCGCTGTGAATGGAGGTTTGGTGGGATCGGGATTCGGAAATTTAACTTTGATTCTACGCCATGCTTCAGCTTGATTACGTTCTAAGTCTAATTGTTTAAGTTCTAATTCATCTTTTTTACGTTGCTTTTCTGAAATTATTTTTGTGCGATCGTCTATATCACCTTCTATGAAAGGGTTTTCGCCGGTATCGTAGTCGGGGGAATAAACTGGGTTGTCATATGTTACTGTTCGATCTGAAAGATTGGCCAATACAGTATCTTCATTACCGCCTGTATAACCTCCCGAGGTACCAGGTATATCAGGGTCAAAGTCCATTATTCTTTACGATTAGTAGAGAATAACTTTAAATCGATACCCGAGTTAGATAAATCTACTAGCAATATACCCTAGTGCCAACATTCCTCCACCAACGTAAACCATTTCACCCATCTTTTGACTATTGCTAGGTCTGTAATAGTCTGAGAATTTTGGTGGATCCCTACCCACGAGAAATTCACTCGAGTGAGTCCTGTTATACAGCTTCAACGCCTCATCAGTATCTGCGAAGTCTCGGGATGATAGCTCTAGTTTCCTCTGGTTATCTGAATACCAATCGTGGAACTTCTGTTTCTTTTCCTGATATGCCTCGTAATCCCTCTGATATTTCTCAATAGCCTTGTCATGCCTCACCTTCTCTGACAATGCTGCTTTTTGATCATCATCACCGGATAGATACTTTCCGAGATACGATCCTCCAACAAATGCGGTAGCGTTGAGTATCGCACCTCCTACCATAATTGCTATACTCGCCATCTTGTAGAGTACCCTTCGGAATTTTTAAAGTGATTTTGGTAAAATCTTCTGATCTTCCATATATGTCTTCAGCGCCATACTTCCTGCGAGTACTCCGGTGAATTTTGCATAGTTCATAATGTTAGAGCTCGGATCACCTAAAAAGTTCTCCTTCAGTATCTTTTTAGCGATGTACCCTACAGCTGCCGAGATTCCAACAAGGACTGCGGAATCGGTGACCGTTTTCACAAGTTTGTTCTCAGTCGACATTTTTTATTCAGTAGGTGGAGTATCTTTAAACTAATTTCACATCATCCCTATTTTTGGGGTTTCTTTCCGGTTGAACTGTGGGACGGGAATTTTTGGAGGTTCAATGTGAGGGTTAGTCGGAACCCCCTTCGGTTGGGGTACATCAGTTACGGTAATTGGGTTACGAAACCTCATATACACATCGAAGGCGGTGAACCCTATACCGATGATACTCAGCACAGTTGTGAAAGATAACTCAGGGATCCACCCACCACCCGAATCGATTTTCACCGTAGACGGTTCTTCACAGGAGACTTTGGTGTGTTCAGCTTCACGTTTTATCTCCCTAGCAAGGGCTTCTCTGGCTTTTCTTTTACTCTCGGCGAGTTTCTTACCAGCAGCAACCTTTTTTGGGTCTTTCTCCTTAGATTTTTCGTTCGGAGTAGGGGT
>JAOEJH020052324.1:0-10460 GCA_025448215.2 Palythoa grandis
TTAACATCTCACTCTTTCGCTGCGCTCACTCGTGAGATGTAAATTTGAACACTCGAAAATAAATTCCATATCTCCGCACGCCTATGTATTATTCTCTATTTATAAGATGTCAATTTAAAGGAAACACAACGTTATTAAACTCAACATTTGTAATTAGTGTTGTGCTAACCCAAATTTGTTCCAGTATCCGTAGTGAAAATGAACTGTCTGTGTTCTTGTAAAATTTCAGTTTCATAGGCTTTGTACTTGAAATGACAACTTCATACCTCTCGAGATCTCTGCATGACAATATTTCACCAGAAGTTTCTTCTTGGGTATGAGAACGCCATCAAACTTGAGTTTATCAAAAACAAAGACAGATTTCCTTCGATCAGTAAATTTGATAGTAATGCTGCATTTAGTTTCGTGATACTTGTGGCCAAAATTGTTGCACTGTACAATATTTTTACAAATTATTTCAAAAATTTCTCTGGGTACATCTAAAGTAAAATTCCCCATACACGGTGAGGCAAGACTTGGCTTTTGATGAAATCTGCATATAATTTTATCGTGAATTTTCTTTAAGTATCGCACCACCATGCTGAATATGCCAACAAGCATTTGAATGTCACTGTAGCGAGTAGTGATGGCGGATAAATATTTCTCCTCTAGTGTCTCCACACTTTTCTCCACTTCACGGTAAAAAGACGATATTGATCCCATAGCTGCAATATCTTCTGTTTTGGATAAGTAGTGCATCTTCCTTTTTAGAATAAAGCGTCTAAAAGTTGCTGATGGTGGTTCATCTTTAATTTTACCCACATTTGCCCCGCCGATGATCATTTGACTGGGGTGGTCTGACCAAGCGTGAAAAGTCAATAACACAACATTGTTGGCAGAAGCTGATGGATAAGAATCTTCATAAGTGTGACCATTCCCTCCCTCAAGTGATTGTATACACGTCAGGGCATTTTCTCCCTAGCATTTTTTTCAATCAACCTTTTCACAAGTTCTTTCAAATCAGCTTCAGTGGAGCTTGGAGAACGCTTCCCAGAGTCACGTGTTTGTTTCAATGTCACAACCAGAGACTGAATTATCTTTCTGACACCACTTTCTGATTTACAAATTCTAGATACTGCTTTCTCAGTTAAAAATTTGGACCTAGATTTTTCATGGCCTGTTTTAGATAGTTGTTACTGTGTTCAACATTTAAATCCAAAGGAATTATTTTACCAATAATGCCACTGTTGTTGACTGACCGGTTCCATGAAAACTGTTCACTATCTGTTGGTGAGAGGAGAGCAAAAACTAAAAAAAATTGATATAAACATTCAAGCGCATATTTTGTACTATGCTTGTGGTCTGCTCTGCAGTAGATAAGAATATATTTGTACTGCTTCATTCTGTCGCCATCTCCTTCACTGAATGGATCAAGAAAATCCAGGAAAAAAAGACCATTAGCAATTAGAGCTGAAGTATAACAGAATATGTCATCTCTTTCAATGTCTTTCTCTTTCAATGTCTTTCTCTTCCAAATCTTTTTTTGGTTTCTCTAACGTTGGGACTGGAGGTTCTTCAACAGTGGGTTGTAGATCATGATACATTTCATGCTTTTTCCTGCTCTTTCCGCCATATTTAAAAGACTTCTTACACCAGGGAATCTGCAAGGAAAGCGACCATCTCGAGTCAGCTGTTGGTTGTCTAGAAAATATTGTTGCTCTTGTTTGGTTATTACCTCATTGATTAGCTTCTCTATGCTATTTTCAGCAAAAACAAACTTGTCTACCACTAGTCATGTAATATTGCAAGCTTTTTAATATTTGTTTTGCTTGCAACATTGGCTGGGGTGTTGAACAAAGATGGTTGACTCTCTTTGCAATTAAAGCCCAGAACTTTCATGGCTTCTGCAATGATTCTTGATTGCAAAACGAGAAGAAAGAAATCTCTATTTGCATAGTAGTTAGAATAGGGATCACTTTCGGTTTATGAGTCTTCTATCTGAATACATAGTGGAGTGGTCTATATCCGAATGGAATGAGTAGAATCGGCGATATATAGACTAAAGAATAAAGGATAAAACATTTTGATGTTTTAAGAACAACACCTGGGGGGGGGGAAAGGAGGTACTCCTTCCAGTTTCGGACAGGGCAGTTGCTGTTCAGCTCTTCAAACCCTGTTCCTGGTCCAGAATAAAACAAAGCTTAAAATGCTACCCTGTTACAGAGTAAATACAACAAATATGTACTCTGTTCCAGAGAAATGTTTTGCATTTTGACATACTTTAATGTAACTATAATCTTTAGTTTTTCTAAACTGTTTTTTTAAAAACAACGTTGAAAAAGTTCTTGATTCTAAAAATATAATTCAAAGATCGATTGGCACTTCGGCCATGGCCGATGAAAACGAACAAGGACATGCAAGCCGTGCCACTCGCAACTTCAATGACAACCTAGAAACTTGGCGGGCCCAACTCTGATTTAACGGTTTATCAGATGAATGAAGAATGGTATTTTGAGACCGAGGTTTATACCATTACTAAATGACCACTTTTGTGCATTGTGAAGTTGTCATGTATTAGCTGTAAATTTCCCCCCCCCCTGTATTGGCACATGGAAACATATATTCCCAATTCATCAATGCTACATTTATTACTATAGTGGTATGGTGTTCCACTTATGAGAACCATATTGTTCGAAATCTCGAACAATAACTTTAATATATACTATTAGAGTTATGAAGCTGGGCGCAGTTGTATGAAGGTTGGACAAAGTTATTCACTGCATAGTTTTGAAGGTTTTAACTTCTAGATAGCACTATTCACCCTTCATATAACCATCCCCTTAAAAATACAATCAAATAGTATAATTACAAATAATTATTAGTGACTAATAATCATTTTGGAGTACAATTTAAATTGATAGGATAGAAACATGTTTGCAAATAACTAAATTGATGATCTATTATGTATTAGTAGAAATCTAGTCACTATCTATTGCAAATGCTGTAATCTGATTGGCAACCATACTCGCTATCTATCAGGTGATAGATAGCGTCTGCGGGATGATACCTGGATGTAAACAAACAATCCAATATGCATGCATGTCGATGTTGCCAAATGCAACAATAAATCCAGGATGATATTGAATTCTTTTCTTTCTCGGTGCATTGCTAACATCAATACACTGGCTTTTCAACGGGGGATTCTGGCCTTGGCTTTCCTTCAGCTGTTCTTTCATGATTTCAATCTTTTTAACAGCTTCTTGTACTTTTCTGTGTTCAGTAACGATTGTTTTTTAGCACCCTGTCAAGGAAGGTCATGCAGTTCTCCAACAGTTTCCGTTTTTTTCAGTAGGTTGTGATTTGAAGATGTAAGCTTCAGGTTGCTGTTAAGGTTTGCCTGTAATTGTGAACAAAGTAAAACAATTAGATTTGTTGCTTGGTTATATAAGACATTTTAAGGGTTTTAATGGCCTAAAAGTATGATTGGTCAATACACTAAAAATTAAATATCCCTTTTTAATAAAATACTTTCAAAAAATACAAAAAATGTACCTCAAATATCAAATTTGCTTAAAGCATACATTAATCATCCGATGAAAAGTTTACAGCCAAGTGAGTGAGTGAATTCACCTCACTCCTATACCTCATCCATGAGGTAAAAAAATGACAACTCCAACTGAAATGCTAAGTGAATCCAAACCTTATCTAAACCCTTAACAACAATACTGTATGTAATTAGGGGGGTCAAAACTAGAACCGCTAAGTGTGAAACTCATCTCCATTGTTAATGCTCAATGCCTGTGTACTGTAGTTCTCAGCTGATGTTGCCTTCCTTTTGTTTGTGAGATTTAGAATCAATCGCCTTTGTGTAACTCGAAACCTATTATAGAAATGTGTTCAAAACTACAGCGGCCTTGTGAAAAATGCTTAGACAATAGCCAATGAAGTTTTTTAGAAATATCGCTTGAATGTCCATAATGTCGTGTAGAAAAAGGCATTGCGGTTTCACTGCTGTACTGTTTATTATAATCACCGCATGTGATAACGTAGATGACTCCCTTACTTCAACAATCAATTTTGCATTTGATTTTGTATAATCTACCAGTAACTGTAATTGAAAAAGAATGTGTATGTTCTAGCACATGACAGAGTTTAAATTTTTTTTTAATAACATGAAACACCCAGGAGGCTCCTCGTTCTTGTTTGTAAAGTCCAAATTTGTGTTTTGGAAAAATATTTTAGTGGCCATAAAGAAGTTGATGCACCTCTTAACTGTTTCTATCAATTTATTTTAACATGTAGTCATTATGTTATTGTTACCATTTATTTGCAGTGTGTATGTACATCTTAACCACTATCACATTTGTAGCAATTTATAGGGAAGGAAGTTTTTTCTTCAGAAGTATTTTAAAATTTTTTTTTCTGGAACAAATATTGCTTTTTAAGAGTAGATGAAGCAAAGTACTAAGCTTGCTGAACATGACATACATCAAAAAATTATTTGCTACTGGTTCTTAATTGGCTGCTATGTATATGTGACCCTCCATAGGAAAACCTGGCTAATTGATATAAAGATTTCCACCCTTTCAAAAGAGTTTGCTAAGGGTTTTAAACCCATGATTATAAAAACAAAAACAAGACTTCCATTGATCCAGAATATTCATACCGCTGTCTTTCAATTAAAATAAAAACATTCTATACAAAATTTAGACCGCTTTTTTGCCACATAGGAGACGAAATACTGGTCAAAGCTAGAGCAAAACGCAATTGTCGAGAAAATTGCCCTATCGGGAGCTCTTCGATTTGTTGACCGTGATCACATTTCCACATACGAGGCTCTATTAAAACAGAGTGGAATTAATACATTACGTAATCAGAGGTTAGCTAAGAATTTATATACAGTTTACTGAGCTATTAATAAATAAAACGTATCTGCTACTATATCGAGTCTAGTAACACCAAGATACAGCCACTATAACTTACGAGGTGCTTCTATTCTTTCTTTACCTAAGGTTAACACTTCGACTTATGGATTAAAATCCTGAACCTATCAGGCTGCTAAACTTTGGAACACTTTGCCGAATAAATTCAGATATATGAAAAACTTCAGTTCTTTTAAAAATCATGTCGCTAATCTAGACCTCGCTGGGCTGTCACCTTGTTAATTGTATTAAATATTATATGTACTTTTAGCTGTGAATAGGATTTATTTTTACTTTTTAACTAGATTTATAAATATTTTATTAATTTTCATCACATATTACTGATATAATAGTATTTATATTTACATTCTGTCTTACTATTAAGTAAATTTGGTCTTTTGCTAACAATCAAAAGATATAGGTCTGCCATCTGCAAAAGGCACTCTCGTAAATCAATAAAATAATCTGACACTTTTGGAAGCAAGTTTCCCTCGGCTTCTTCACTCTCCTTTTCTGTTTCGTTCTCAGCAGCAGCACGGGGTAATTCATGCAACTCCCCAATATCTACTGAACTGACAAACTTCATCAAATCATTGTATGGAAGGATAGAAGGTATCTTACATCCTGTTGAAAATTTACTACGCTTTTTCTTTTTTGTGTCAGGGCGAAATTCAAAACTTTCAGAAGATCTAATGCTGCTATATGCTCGTTTACTTAAAATCCCACCTCTGTAGACCACATTAACTGACCTTATTAAGTTTTTTTTTGACCTTTCAAAAGTAGAAACAGCCTTATTCACAATTTTGGGAGCAACTACATTAACTATGGTGTTTGATTTGGTACACAACTCAACTATTTCTTTTTTACTAGATTTAGTAATAAATGTGTTCCAGAGCCCCATCGTAACAGCTTTCTTTGCCTCTTTATCGTCTAGGTTTGGAGAGGTGTGGATTCTTCTAGCTGCTTCGAAGGTGAGGGTTCTCCTGGAACCATCTTTCGGTGAAAGTTCATCTAGTTTGTCAGTATTTTCCTTATTAAGTGCTGTTGGAGTTAAAGTCATACTTTCTTAGGCATAAGCACTTTTTCATCTTCTAGCAAGCCACGCTATCATGAAATAAAAAGAAATTTGTAAATAACAATGGCTGTTAAAAATCACAATAACCTGTGATTATGGAAGATAATCAATGCAATGCTAAAACAATGCTACATACAGACATTCTGTTAGTCTGAGTATAATTTCAAATAAAACAACATGTGGTTAATGTAGATTTTATAAACAGTTATTATCTCAGATGCCTCCATATCACAAATTAACAAGCACATCGCGATACATGTAAGTATATGTAACAGTTTTGGTGTTTTATTACAAAGGAATGTACAGCGCTCTGAACTCGACAATGAGCACTATAAAAGCCTTGATTATTATTATTATTATCTTCCATTTCTGAACAAACCCTGTAATGTGTTCAGCTTACATGTTTCCACGTTTCAACAAACAAATAGGTAAAGATCACCATGTATGTATAATTTTGATCAAAAGATTAACTGAATACTTCTGTTGCATATTGTCTCAAATGCACTTGTTCATTACAGATAAATCATAACATTGTTAATATACAGTAAATTAGAAAGTTTACAATTTTATGCTTTGTCACAAAAGCAATTTTTTTAGTCCATTTTCTCAGAATACATAATCAAGGAAATGCACATGCATTATGCAAAAGTTTATAGAAGTTTTCTCTTAACACACAGCAATAGCTATGTGCATGCTTTGCATGGCTATTTTATTTGATTGTTTTCGATTCAATTCAAATTATTTGTTATGGTCAAATCTTTTAAAATTAGTTTTAAATATCTTCAATGGATTTGTATTAGTTTTTATGAAATTTTCAATAATTTTATAAAACACTACGTAAAAAAAGGCAAACTCGGGCAAAATGGTATAAAGATCCTTATGACAGTTCTAGGGCTCCAGAGTGCCACCAACCTTAACACAAATTATCAAACTGTTTTCAGCAATACCCAATGTCAAAATGCCAAGCCTCGTTTCCATAATGGGGAGTTTTTGACACGAGCATTACAGGAAAGATAGGCCATATCTCAGATGCCTCCATATCGCAAATTAACAAGCACATCGAGGTACATGTAAGTATATGTAACAATTTTGGTGTTTCATTACAAAACGAACAGATGTACACGTTAAAAGTTAGACTAGATAGAGAAAAGGTAGTCAGAATTAGAAAATGTTTCCCAAACCTCCATGTACAAATAAAAGTTTCCATTCATCAGTTTCTTTTGATCATTTCATCTAAGAGCAATCACAAACTCTTTCATGTACAGGTTGCACCGAGTCACAAAATCCTCCAGAGAAGCTATGATTTCATCAACATGCTTTTCGTCAATAACTCCAGCATAATTGTTCTCTAACATCAGTTCTGTGTACTTTGTAGACTTGGATTTCACCTCCTTCAGTTATTACTTCTCAGCTGTTGTCACGTTTTCGTCAGAAATAAATGTATTGTATACATGAAACCAACTTCCTGAAAAGTTGCTTTATAGCAGCATGGTTCTAAGAAAAATGGAGGTCGTCCACCTTGTTCCAGGGAAGCTGCTACTTATCCACAGGAGCAGAAGTTTGCATTCTGGACATGATAACACGAATTAATTGGTGAACTATCGGGGAACATATTTTCACTTATTTCTAGCATAAAGTATACCAAGAATTCAAGTGCAGTGGCTCCTGAATCAACCCCACCTTCTCTAGAGTAATAAACTCGCCAGATTGGTTGGCTGGGACTTCAGCGACTACAGTACCACTCTCGGGAAACATACCAAATCATGATGCTATCGTGAGTCGTGTATTCGGGATTGGGACTGAACAAAAATAGGGTCCCGATACATGGTCCCTATGCATCGGGAATTATGCATGAAATTTTGTCAACCTATAGATTCTGGTTCTTTACCGTTTAAAAATAGTTTCCGGAAATTTCAGTTGGAAGGTACATGGAACACGATATTTTAGTTGCTTCCAATGGAAATTTTCCGGAATCAATGGGACTTCTGAAAAGGTAGTCCTTTTTTCCCCGGTTGGAAAATTTCAAATGGGCATTGGTGAACCATTTGCCAGTTCCCAGGTTTTTCAAGTTTATCAGCACCCGGCCGTGCATGCTAAGGTCAGCAGCCAATGATGGCGGTAAGCAACTCTAACTACAGTACATGTACTCGGATTTCTGTCACAGTTCAGCAGATATTGGTGTTTTTTTGAACCATCAGTGCTTAGCAAACTTTGAAGGTAGGTACATTTTAACAAGGAAAAGTCACGTCAAATTCACACTATTCACTGGGTGCGAAGAAGTCAAAAATGCGTCCACATTTGTTTTCTCGTGTTTGACTTTGATAATAAAACGTTAAGTATAAAGGAGCTTTTCTGTTGTTAAATCAAAGCTGTGGGACTGTACTTTGGTATATGTTTAAGTTTTCAAGATGTTAAATTGCATTTCGTGTACATATTGTTTACAAATTTAGATTATTTCTATGTATTATTGGGTGGGAGGAGTATGACATTGATGATCTCTAAGGTCAAAGTTTTCATATTTTTGCATAACACTCTAGTATTCAGTAAAGTTTTGAACACCATCTTCTAACTCATTTCCTGTTCGTTTTTCCTTGAAATTTGCAAATTTGACTCGTGTTTGCATGTTTAAGAAAATTTAAGGCCCCTCCCTTGCCCCTCATGAATTTTCATGTCCGAGTTGATGATGCATATCAGCCCCAAAAAGAGGAATACACAAAAGGGTTTGGTATATGCTAAAAAAGTTGTGCAAATTATCATTTTATATATGTCTGACATGTATGCACAGGTGGCTTTGTTGGTGCAGGGGTATCCAATTCAATCATATCAGCGAGATCTACCTCCCCGACTCCTTCCATTTCTTGGGAAATCCAAGTTGAGCAGGGGGTAAGAAAATTGGAATGATGCAGATGTAAAACTTTTGATAACTATTTGGAGTGATCATAAAGACTTATTCAGGAGGAAGGCCACCAAAAAACAAGTATTTCAAAAAAATTGCTGAGTAATTTACATTGTCTTCTGAATGAAAGTCACTGGGGATCAGTGCCTGCGAAAATGGGGAAAACTTATCTCTAAACAAAAAGCAATTGAAGACCACAACAACCAATCTGGAAATGATAGGAAGACATAGAGATTTTATGATAAGTTGTCTCAGTGTCTGGCTAAGGATGCAACATTAAATCGTGTTTATTTGTTGGAAAGTTCTGCAGATAAGAAGCAACTAATGCCAATGAAGCAGACAGGTGAATCTTCTCCAGATGTTTGAAGAACTGGATACCTCAAAGGAAAATGCACTAAATACTGAAAGTAGTGACTCAGCAGCAACCAAGAGGAGCAAGAATCCCATTAAAAGCAAGATGTCGTAAGAAGCCAAGAAGTAGATACTCTGCTTCAGACATGTTACAATTTTTGAAGGAATATGGGGAACAGCCTGACAAAGTAGAAGAAAAACTTAAAGAGTTAAAGGAGATGAAGGAACAAAAAGAGGTTTTTTCAACCGCTTTTTTGAATACATGGACAAAAAGTGATTTCCAGAATAATGATTCATTGTTATGAACACTCGGTACACTTGCTGAATGAAGTACGTTCTGGTATTTTTTCGTTGTATTAATAGTATTGTTTGTATTGTTATCACAGTTGTAATATAACAGTGGATACATTCTAGAATATAATCTCCTCATTCTCAGTGTTGATTTTAATGTAATATTTTATATGATGATGGCATAACTAATACAAGTTCCATTTATCCACTTCAGTACTCAAAACGTTTGACTTTTGTTGGGTTTTTCTGTGTATGATTGGTTTGAAAACTGGTAATATAAAAATATTTTTAGTCGTTTCATGTTCCCCACTGACAACGCCTTGGCAAATGGCCTCGTTTTGGCTATTTTCAACAGACCTAAATGCACTCTGGTACATTAATCTAAGTGGAAAAAACTATTTTCCCTCAAAGGCTTATGTTTGGATTGTAACTCCTGAAAATATTTTTGCCCGCCCATGAAAGATGTATTGTTTCGACAACTCTGCCATTAGTAACTATAAACAACGACCTTCCGCTCACCAGCACAACATCGCTATACTTTTAAAACATGGCAAAAAGAAAAAACAGAAAGCTCATCTTCTTTGTTTACAGGGTATTACAATAACTCAAGATGATTTTAAAATGTAATTTATTTTGCCCTCCCGTGAAAAGTTGTCCCGGCGAGTGTAAAATGTGAAGCATCATTTTGACAACTCTGCCCTTGGCATTGACAAGTAGGTAAACGATGACCTTTCGTTACAGGCCAACGTAATCACAACTCCATCTGCAATATCAAACTCTGACTGTAATATTCTGCACAACTTGATTCAATATTAGTTATAACTTGTGAAAACGTGCTGAAAAAAGGTAAACTCATAAGAATACCAAATAATCAACTGAAATGCTGCAAACACACAAGAAAGGTCATATTACAACATGTTGTTATAAACATTGAAAACGCGGTGAA
>JAOEJH020052420.1:0-10459 GCA_025448215.2 Palythoa grandis
CCTATATTCTCACTTACTCCCCTTCTGGATCCTATATTCTCACTTACTCCCCTTCTGGATCCTATATTCTCACTTACTCCCCTTCTGGATCCTATATTCTCACTTACCCCCCTTCTGGATCCAAGGCGATTCCTCTAGGCTCGTCCATACCACCTGCAATTATTGTGTTTCTAGACGTCCCGTCGAGCCGTGATACCTCAATCGTATCAGTCCCAGCGTCTGTCCAGTAGACATTACGACTTATCCAGTCAATTGCAAGTCCGTTTGGAGTGAAAACATTTTGGCTTGCAATCACTTCAGCGGTAGTGCCGTTAAGGTGTGCGCGCGCTATAGTTCCCAGTATTACGTCAGTCCAGTACACTTTATTTTCAACCGGGTCATAAGCTATTGCCACTGGACGAGACAAATGCCTCTTAATGGGTAGAGGGCGACACGACGAGTGATGCGAAGTGGGTAATTGAATTCTGTAAATCTTCCCAGCGCTTTGTCCAGCAGCGACGAGAAGGAACTTCATAGGAAGCTGGTTTTCATACAGAGCTTGATATTCAAACATGTTATGACATAAAAAAACAATTTATAAGTGAAGAAACATAATAAAGATCTGCTTAACCCTTTAACGTACAAGGGGGGGGGAGGGGGCGGGGGCATTTCGACGCCCTCCAAAGATTTTTCAACCTAGAAAATAGGTAGCTATGCTCATGAAACTTTCAGTAGCTGTAGCCTGATAAACAAGACACTGGATGACGTCATCTTGTAAAATTTATGCCTGAGAATTATGCAAATTAAGTACTGTTTTTTTAAATCTCGTGTTTCTTATAAAAAATCGTTGAAAAATATTTTTCTTTTGTTCGTTAAAGCTAATTTTGCATTATAAGACTCCCAAACAGTGTAATTGAATCATTTTTAATTGTTTTGATGAAAAACTGGAACGAGTTTGAAAATTAGGTAATCCAAGTTGGTGGCAAAAATGGCGACTAAAAGAGCCGCTTTGTTTCCATGGAAACCAATTAAAAGAAAATGTTGGGTAACCAACTTAAAACTTAGATGATAGATATTGTTTTCGCCAATTTTCAGTTCAATTGGGCTAATAGTTTGGAAAATCTTGGGGGGTTCCAAATGATCGTGGGATCACCACCCCCCTTGGAGGTTAATGTTATGATTTTGGCCTGTACGTTTAAAAGTTAATCTAATGGTTGTTTTGTTCGCCTCCCAAAACCAGATGGAAAAGTGTCTATAAATCTTTAAAGTAAAATCTCTTTACAATGCTCTAGGCTCTCTTGAATTACATATGTCAAAAACTCCTACTACTCTCACAGTGGATGGCTAATTAACCCAGCAAATATATCGCACTCAAAAAGACGACGATCACATAAGAAAATATGGGAAAGAAGGTCCTGATACAAGTTACTTCTGGTATCAAAACTATCATGACGTACTTGAATTGGATGAGTCAACCACTAACTGCTAAAAGCTAAATCCTTTTACAATCCTAAGTGGCCCATTGGAGCCGGTGCTTATCTCCGGTTTTTGTAGTGTTAAGCGAATGAGAGTCATTGACTCCCCCTGGACGGGACACTAATCAGTCGCAGGTTAGCCCCCAGCAGAAGCTGGTACTCATTTTACCGACCCCGTAAGGATGGAAAGCTGAGTCAACTTTGGCGGAAAAGAAGGTCACACAAATGTTCAACACTTGGCTGAGCCGGGATTTGAACCCGGGACCTTGTGGTTGGAAGGCAGAGATCTTACCACTGCGCCAACCACGCCGCCGTCGACCACTAACTGACTTTAGTATAATTACACTTAGGATTATTAAAAATGTAGCGTTGTGATTGGCTGGGAACTTCGTTTTGTCTCGCTATAGTCACCTGGAGGTCAATAAACTTTTAGGCAAAATGTAATAATTAGTCGGGGAAAATTTCTGTACTCGAGTGTAATTCACTATGCATGCATAAGTTAGGACCCATATTTTTATATGAAGGCCACTAGTTCGTCAATATAAACTGGTTTGTGTAACCCTGGTTATGTACTTTAACTGTTTATCATGTCCCTTAAACATGAGCGTAAAACACAGGAAGTACGCAAGACTTGTATGCATAATCAAATATTCTTCATTAATGAAATTGAGCTCTTTCAGAGTGCGAGACTTTCCGTACGTGCTTCGTGCAGGGTCAACAAATTTCGAGGAGTATTAATTAATTAGCTAGAGATTACGTTTTACGAATCAAAAAAAGGTTTCCAAAAACAAACAAGAGGAAGAACATACCATAATCGCAGGTCTTAGCGTCTGCTTTAAGCTTGACACCATTAGGACATGCGCACTTCGAACCCGTAGGACTCATCAAACAAATGTCACTGCATCCCCCGTTGTTAAGGGAACAAGATGGTTTTGAGCCGCCTAAAAAAAGTCGGTGACCTGGTTAGTATCCCTAATGCTATTTTCAACCTCGTTTCCAGCCTCTCCCGCGCCTATTTAAGAAATGGTTCGTTTATCGAGTTATTGAGCATGCGGAAGGTTGCTAAGCACGAAAAAAGCGTAAGAGAAGCACGAAGCAAAGCAGACATCTCTGTCGAGAGCTGATGTGTTGAATAAACTTTTCCTCAGGTTTCTGATCTATTAAAATATATACTTATAAGTGTATTTGTCCCGGTTGGCAAATGCATTTACTATCTACAAAAGGAAGAATCGACTAGAGTAGAATGGCATGCAAACACCAGAACATTAATACGAAAGCTAAGTTGAGAAAGTACACGTGATCGATCACTGTTATCATTTTTCAAGTCAACAGTTCGCGACCTAGCTGCTCGAATTACGAGAATAGTTTCGTGATTAGTTTGGATTGTTGTTTCGCTTGCATTTTCAGACACATCTCCCCCCTTTGGGATTGAAAGCATGCCTTAGGTTTTGAAATAAAACCGCCAATTATAGCAAAGTACATCAATATGGCTTTTACGAATCCTGTTTTGATTCTGATTCCACGATGGTGAGTTTCGGTCTGTGTTTTGTTTACTTTCTGAAAAAAAACAGGAACATGATTGCTCTAAATTCAGTGATAAAATAGCAAAACACGGCATCATTTTAAACCTCAAAATCCAGCCAATTTTGGCCAGAAAACGCACCAAATCGTATTTTAGAGCATGCATTCTTCAAAATTTTCCGGGGAAGAATGCCCCCGGACCCACCTGAAGACTCGAGGCCTTCGGCCCCTCGCTATATTTTGCCCCAGAAACTATTCACAGATTTGCTTGCTTCCATCCCTGGATCTGAAGCAGTGTTATTTATATAGACATATTGTTTCCTATCAATCAAATATGATCGAAACCAGTCCTCGTAAATCGATCGTTGACAAGGAGTTTAAAAATAATAATTCGATAAGCATGGGTTTAACCTCGTTAATCTAAGGACTCACACACTCAATGACC
Source organism: Palythoa grandis (assembly GCA_025448215.2). Classification (NCBI taxonomy): domain Eukaryota; kingdom Metazoa; phylum Cnidaria; class Anthozoa; order Zoantharia; family Sphenopidae; genus Palythoa; species Palythoa grandis. The sequence continues at coordinate 3,421 of JAOEJH020052420.1, forward strand.
TTGTGGCTACCGCTTGTTACAGAAGCAGTAGCCACAAAAATTGCACAATGTCCTCGTGCAATATGATTTCCAACTGTACGAGACGATCGTAAAATTTTCTATAAAATTAGTTTCCATGTTAAGAAACGAAATAAATAATAATAATAATAATAATAATAATAATAATCGGCCTTGCTAATCGCCCTCCTTGCAGCCAGGAGCTGAATTACGAGGACGCGGCTCAACGAAGTCGGACCGGAAGCATTTTAAAGGCGCACTGATCACACACATACATGGGTTACAAACACATACACAATTGCAGCCGCTTTACGGCCCATACACGACCTCGCAGCACAGCACCACAGCCAGATGGAATAAGCTGGGAGTTAATTTTTCACGAGATGTGAATTATCGAGCTTAGAAATACTCTGAAAGGAATATTTACGGCTTATATCAAACTTTGTTTTTTCTGATGAAACAATTCAGAGTCATTACTACCAAATGATCTAAAAACTTAGCGTATTTTAACTGACAGCGCCATCTATTTTACAAACCTGTTGATCCACTGCGCATTCCAGGGTAGTAAGCCTGTATGCCCGTTGGTTGGGATAAACCGACAACAACCGTTACGTTTTCACCGGACGAAATATTCAGCCGTAAAACTGCTCTCCGATTCCAATCGGTCCAGTAAATATATTCTTGGTATAGGGCCACTCCGAAGGGGTGAATATTAGGTGCATGTAAGAGCACTCTCCTGTTTCCACCATCGAGGTCAGACTGTTCAATATAGTTCTTCCCGATGTCAGTCCAGTACAACTTATTTGCTAACAAGTCAATATCCAGCCCACTTGGAAACATCATACCAGAATTCACAATAGTTCTTCTCAAACTTCCGTCCATACTTGCCTTTTCTATACGTGGAATACCTCCCCAATCTGCCCAGTACATCTCCCTGCACAATGAAAGACAAAATCTTACAGCACAGGCATTCTTGTCTGTTGTTCATTCTGTTAAAGCAACAGTCAACACCCAAAAATTGTCAATTCTCAGTCAAAATATATCTATTTGGAAACACATTTATATAATTTTTATGTGTAGTCGTCCACTAGTTTACCCGTAAAAATAATCCAAGCAACCTAATCGATCGCTGTGAAGAACTCGGCCTGTGACGAGCACATGAACTTTGTTTGACGAGTTGACGTTGTGACGTAAGAGCAAATAGCGGTAATTTATCGCAGGCTCAAATATGGCGTCCTTCAAAGCAATCGATTTGCGATGTTTGGATTTTTTTACCGGTAAACTAGTGGACAACTCACAAAAATGATATAAATGTGTTTTCAAAAATAAATATATTTTGACTGAGAATTGACTATGTTTGGGTGTTGACTGTTCCTTTAAGGATATGACAAGAACGTTCTGAGACAGCTTAGTTTTCTCAGTCTATCTCATGCAGTCGCAACCAACCAGCTAGACCGATTTAATCTTATCTTTTGACAGAATTGCTGATTACAATTTTTCGTAAGATTAAAGACCTCTAGAATGTTAGAAAACGATGATCTAAGATACAGTTACTAAATCGCTTAAAAATAAATGGTGGACACATACTTATGCAAAATGGAAAGTTATGGTTAACTTCGTCACCTAAAAGAAGAAAAAGTGACAGACCCAAAGAAACGGAGATAAGAACTAGCATTAGAAAAAATAACAGAGATAGTATAAGCAGACTGTTCCGAGGCACAACAAAGAACCAGTAACACGGCAGGCTTGAGATCTAATGTTGTGGCTCTTGTGAACCACGACATAACAAATTGAATGAGTGCAAGAGTGATTGAATGAGTGAGTGAGTGAGTGAGTCAGTCAGTCAGTCAGTTTTGACCAAATGATAGCAAATTGAATGAGTGCATGAATGATTTAGTGAGTAAAAGAGTCAGTCAGTTTTGACCAAATGATAGCAAATTGAATCAGTGCATGAGTGATCGAGTGAATGAGTGAGTCAGTCAGTCAGTTTTGACCAAATGATAGCAAATTGAATGAGTGCATGGGTGGTCGAGTGAGTGAGTGAGTGAGTGAGTGAGTGAGTGACTGAATGAGTGAGTGAGTGAGTCAGTTTTGACCAAATGATAGCAAATTGAATGAGTGATCGAGTGAGTGAGTGAGTGAGTCAGCCAGTTAGTTTTGACCAAATGATAGCAAATTGAATGAGTGCATGAGTCATCGAGTGAGTGAGTGAGTGAGTGAGTGAGTGAGTAAGTGAGTGAGTTTTGACCAAATGATAGCAAATTGAAGGAGTGAGCGTGTTGACAAAGTGATAGCCCTATTTGACTGCAATTAAAGATGTTTCTTCAACGTTCTTCAACATTTCTGTCACTTTTAAAAAACTTCTTTTGATTCTGCCCCCACACCATTTCAACTAAAACTCAAGGAATCTATGCACATCAACTGGGAAAAGCCTAATCTTAATTTTTAAGTTAAACACGTCAACCTAATACTCACACTGTAAGCTATTCTGTTCTAGCTATTCACGCATTACGTGGCACATGTTAATATACTATAATTAATTATGTATGCTATTCTAGGTTGTTATAAATTCAACGGTTTTTCCTTGTCACCTTGTAACTGATGAAGATGTGAGACACATCGAAACATGTATTACAAATTAAAAAGTATCGTAGTTTTTCTAAGAACTGCGATCATTTTACTGCTTTCTCGACCATTTGCATCCATGTTCAATTTGTAGAGACTTTATGCCTAACTACAAAGTTAGTATACTGGTATCTTCTTATTCAGACCCTTATTTATATGGATTTGATAATAATGAAAAAGAATCCAATCTTACGAAATGAGATACCGTTGTATTAATAACAAACAAGTGAAACAAATCTAATAACTCATAACTTACCCATCATGGGGATTTAGCACAATGTCCCTGGTATCATTTAAACCTTCCGAAATCAAAGAGTTCTTTGCAGAACCATCAAGCTTTCCTACTGAAATACTATTTGTACCGCTATCCGTCCAATAAATATTGCGCCCTATCCAATCGATAGCCAACCCGTTAGGGGTTTGGATTCCGCATTCATAGAGAACTTCCATCGAAGTGGCATTTCTAAACGCCCTTACGACCCAGTGCTGTTGAAGGTCGGTCCAATAGATCCTGTCTTCCACTGGATCATAGTCGATTCCTGTCGGCATTTGTCCTCCAAGAAGTCGGAACACAGTAGATCGTGCAAAATAATTTACATCTAGAGAAATCATGTTCATCGTCCCAATATTGGCATCGGCAAACAACAAGAAACGTCGGACGTCTGTGGGAAAAAAGAAAGAAGGTAGTTAAGTTGCATATACAGCGCCTTGAATTGTCGTATTAGGATGTCTTTACCTTTCTGGCACGTCCTGGTATCGTTAAGAAGAGCTATTCCGGTTGGACATGCGCACTGGACTCCAACAGATTTTGCCAAGCATAGATGGCTGCAGCCTCCGTTATCTTTTCCACACGGGTTGCTTCCTGATATTGTACGCAAAATAGAAGTTAATCAATATAGCCTATTACCTACATCGAGTATAAATGCACTACAAAAGATGCTTTTAAGTGGTTTCAGAGATTCGACCGAGCTAAGGAAAGCCCATAGAAAGATCGCGAGACGAACCGTAGCAAGAGCGAGAGAAAGAAAGAGGGAGGGGGATATAGAAAGAAGGGATAACTGCAGAAAGTACGACCGAAACAGTCGCCACGCTACCCATTACCTCATTAGTTTTACTACTGTTAATTCCTTGAAAGAGAGAAAAAACTGTAGTCAGTCATGGTAGTATGATCCCGGCCCTACTGTAGTCATGGTAGTATGACCCCTATTGTAGTCATGGTAGTATGACCCCTACTGTAGTCATGGTGGTATAACCCCTACTGTAGTCATGGTAATACGACCCCTACTGTAGTCATGGTAGTATGACCCCTATTGTAGTCATGGTAGTATGACCCCTACTGTAGTCATGGTAGTATGACCCCTACTGTAGTCATGGTGGTATAACCCCTACTGTAGTCATGGTAATACGACCCCTACTGTAGTCATGGTGGTATGACCCCTACTGTAGTCGTGGTGGTATAACCCCTACTGTAGTCATGGTAATACGACCCCTACTGTAGTCATGGTAGTATGACCCCTACCGTAGCTATGGTAGTAAGACCCCTTCTGTAGTCATGGTGATATGACCCCTACTGTAGTCATGGTAGTATGACCCCTACTGTAGTCATGGTAACCAGACCCCTACTGTAGTCATCGTAGTATTACCCCTACTGTAATCATGGTAATAAGACCCCTACTGAAGTCATGGTAATGAAACCCCTACTGTAGTCATGGTAATAAGACCCCTACTGAAGTCATGGTAATAAGACCCCTACTGAAGTCATGGTAATAAGACCTCTACTGAATTTATGGTAGTATGACCCGTACTTACCATTTGGCTGTGAAGTCTGATCAAACATTGTTACTCCCATTATCCTGGTGCCTGGTACGTTGAGACTTGAAATTCGACTGTTTGATGTGTTCAGGCTATGAAGACCGTGCGTGGTAGCCCAGTCACTCCAATAGATAAACCTTTCATGAAATATGAGATTAAACGGATGAAGGCCGATGTATTCCAGCAGTTCTGTTCTTCCATTACCATCATAATCTGCTGTCTCTATTTTGTCCAGCTTGCTGTCTACCCAAAATATCTTTCTAGTCGTTAAGTCAATCGTTACGTCATTTGGCCAGGCCAGACTAGACGATACAACGGTTTTCCGTTCTTCTCCGTTCAAAAGGGAACGTTCTATTTTGGGTACACTACCCCAGTCGGTCCAAAACATGAACCTAAGATTGATTAAGCAAAGCTAGATAAGCCATTGAAAACATTAACTGCAACGAAGGAATAACAAGTATCTTTAGTCAGTTTTTAATCAATTTTACCAATATATATTTTTTTCTATTTACAAAGCAAATTCTTCTGTTTTTTTTAAGACAGTTGTAATGGAGATATAAAGTTATACACCTTGGAAAAAATGTATTTCACTGAGGTTTCGGACTAGAACTCTCCGATAAGGGACTCCAATCCGAAAAGTTCGTGAATTTCACTTTTTTTCCACGGAGCGATGCACCAATCACCATTTTATGATAACTGTGTTGCACATGCTTGCTAGTGCGATGATACCGTCACTAATTATAAATAGAACACTATGGCCTCGCGGGTCAGAAGAACTAAGCCCGGGAATAAGTACGGGCTTAGTCCCTTTGATCCGCGAGACCATAGTGCCCTATTTAGTGGCTGTGTCATTACACTAGCGCGCATGTGCAACACAGTTATGTTTATTCTCTAGCAACATCCCACAAGGGTTATATATGCTTTTATCTTACCCTTTTATCACATTTATTGCTTTTTTAATATGATTCGTCATTTTTTATGAGTAGTTTTTGTTTCTTATATAGAAGAAAAGCCACTATTTGGTAATGCTGAAGATCAAAAAGTTTTCTTCCATTTACACAAGTCCCATTCGTTCACAGGCTCCTTCCTAGTTTACTGCTGAAATAACTGGCATCGGCATCGGCATCGGGCTAGTGAGAAATTCGAGAAATCTGTAAGTGGAACACAAATTTTTATTGGAAAGTTTCCAACATGAAAACTGGAAGACCTTTTCAGAAATTCCGCTTGTTCCGGAAATTTCAAGTGGAGCGAATCCAAAACTCGTGTTTAATTTACATCCCAACCGAAATTTTCGAAAATGTTTTGTAAATCGTAAATACCCCAGGTTACCTGTCTTTGGGCGCAATTGCAATTCCTCTGGGGCTGTCAAGTCCATCGTCAATCAGAACGCGTCTTGCTTTCTCCGGCGTATACACACTGGCGACTTCAATAACATCATATGTGGTATCACTCCAATACAGCATTCCCGAGACCCAATCAAGAGCAAGACCGTCACAAATTTCCACGTCCTTGGAGAATAGCACCTCTAGATCTGAACCATTCACCCTTGCCCTTCTTATGACCCTTTCTCTGACGTCACTCCAGTATATGTATCCCCTAGCAACGTCGACGTCTAGAGCAACGGCTCTCTGTAAGTTAGACACCACAGATTTTGCATGTGAAGTGCTGGTGTCGACCGTTAGAATGTCTGTTGTGTTGGACACGAGAAGACATGAAGACTGGCAGCTTATTCCTGCAAGAAGGGATAAAACTAATGAATATGTTGTCCAACTAGAACCGACGAGTCGCATTTTCAGGATTTTAAAGAAAAAACAAAAAGTTCTAAATTAATTGGTCAAAGTTCTAAGTACCTCCTTTGGTAACGAATCTCAGGTATTTCAAAGTTTAGACCGGCCTTGCACAGGCTGTTAATTATAAGTTACAGTAAGGTACTCATAATAAGAGGCTTAGCTAGGATACAAAAGCAAATGTGACACTGTAGTTTCCGAGCTATCATCAGAGAGATAGTCTACAGGTGCGGTTTGTAAAGGTAATCACACGACTTCGACCTCAATTTGGAAATAATTTGCACCAGCGGGTTTTTCAAAATGTATCAAAATTGCATCTGCCCGTAGGGCGAATGCAATTTGGGCTTTTTGAAAAACACACGAGAGTAAATATTTCCAAATTAAACGAGAAAAGTCACGAGTGATTACTTTTAATAATATACATAACAAAATCCAGAGCAAGTTCTGCTTTGGACGCCCGCAATTTTACAACTTTCATCTTCAAGTATCACGCCACCAAACCAAAAGATTTGATTGGTTCTTACCAAACTTTATTGTTTATAAGCCAATCAAAAGCGACAATTCTGTGAGTAAATTGCACTGAATTAAATCTTTTTGCACTGTGTTTACAAAACACAGCATTGCTCTAAACCAATCAGAATCGAGTAATTTTGTTATGTTTATTACTAATCTGTTAATTTTTTAAAGTCAGCCTGTCCATAGTGTTATATGTCCAACAGAATGTCCTATGAAAGGTTGAGTAAATAGTTTTAGTTATAGTGGGGCTACTCTATGGAATAGTCTTCCACTTCAGGCAAGAAAAGCAGAGTCTCTTGGGG
>JAOEJH020052714.1:0-10451 GCA_025448215.2 Palythoa grandis
GAATACCTAAAAACCCTCAATGTTTCAAGTAATTCAAAGCGTAAAACTGCAGTGTCTAATAATCGTACTCATCACGCTATCAGTTATCCATTCTACCTAAGGCTTTACCAGTTCCATACCTTGTAGGATTAACTTTTTTGTCGTCAAACTCGCTTAAGAGCCACTCAAGATACCTAAGTTCTTCATCATTCGTACTTTTTTTACAGTATTTCCTATGACTTGCCCTAAGATCACTCTCTGAAGTACCAGGAATGCATTTTTACGAACACTGTTAGACCGACAAATTTTCTTTTGAAAAAGGACTGTCCACATTTCCGGTTCCAAAGGTCTCAAATATTTTAAATAACGATATGCTGCCTCGTAAGAAAACATAGAATCGTCGCAAGCATCATGCCATTTCGAAACGTAACTCGCCGCATATTTTAACCGGCATGCCTCTACCATCGGACGATTGAATGTCCATGCTGCATTTCAGCGAAGGCACGGTAGGGTAGAAATGTAGGCTCTTAAATTCAAAGCAAAAGCATCTTCCGGATGAAACAATTTTAAAGCCTTACTGTTCACTTCATCCGCTACTTTCGTTTTGTCCAAATTAATTGTTAAAGACGACTTATTTGAACGTTGAAGATCGACAACACTTTTTGACAAACTTAAATTTCCCCACGGAATATCAGCTGTTATAGCGTCGACCTTATTACCGTTTAAATTCCTTAACCAGACTAACAAATGAACGTGTGCAGTTCGACAACAATTTCAAACTCTCGTGGATCATCCAAAAACGTAAATCGTCAGCTTCTCTTTGAAAGTAACTAGTACAGCTATTTTCGAAAATTCCTGATTTTCATTAATCCTCACAAATTCCTCTAATTCTCTCTCAATTCATTCGTTTCGAGATTGTAGACTTTCTCTTCGGAAACGCTCTTTTTCCCCCTTCAAATCAACTATTTTTCCAACTAGTTTCCAGTTTCTTGTTTTCCAAAATGCAATACACCGCTCCGCATTCCAACGATTAGCCATGAAAACCACTCAAATGATTTCCCTATTGTACTCAATTTTAGCAAGTCTTGAAAAAAAAAACATAGAGAAAAATATTAACAAAAAAACATCTGCAAATCATACTTGAACCTAAGACAGAGACAGTAAACCGACATTAACCGGCATTAAGTCATAACTTCATCTCGCGAAATAAGAAATTACTTTAAGTAAAGACAAACGCGTTCGCTTCGAAAATTACTTGAACAAATGAGAAACTAATTCCTGAAAAAATGGGTGCAAAACTAATTACGAAATTCCATTCAATCATTGAAATAAAGAACAAAGACGAAATTATGACAAGAAAAAGAACCACGCGAAAAATCTCTTCCAGACAAGACTCGAATCACTGACCTCTGATAAACTAGTCCAAACTTTTGCCACTGAACCAAACGAACTAACACGAACAACAATTTCATTTTAAGAAAGTCATGCCAAAGAATTTTCTTAAACTGCGTCTAAAGAGCAAGACATTTGAAAACAACTTGAACGACATTCTCGACAATAATTTTAGAAACTACTCTAAAGAAGACGATACGCATTCCATTTTAGTCATCTAAATTTTGTAACTGTAAAATCCGAGAGACCTCGCCAAACTAATATTCGCAACCTTAACAATATTTAAATGTCACTAACCTTGTACGTAGACTACGTACGATTAATTGGAAGACAACCTGCAAGAAAATACGTTAATAAACTGGTCTTGAAAATTTAAAATGTCAAATCCAATTTACTAATCAACAATGTCATGACTTACTTTCAACAAGATAAACTTGAAATATTGCCTCACGACTTCGTCAAACAACGGTTAGGAATTTCTTGCTGTTGTTGTCGTTGTTGTTGTCTTACAATGTGAAAGAAAACCAATTCTTTCAATTACATTTTGTAAGTAAATAATCCAATGATCGACCATTTCAACTTCGTATAAATGGAAATGCAACACTTATACCGAATGAAAGAATAAATTCTAAGAAACACAACTTGCAACTGTTGACTGGTTGAAATTCCAGAAATCTGAAAGCGAAGCAGTTCTTCTTATTAAATTGTATAAGAAAATAAGGAAACAACAAATTCAACTTCCATAATACGGAAATGTAATACTTACCAAACGAAAAGAGATATAAGAACACAAACTTGAAGAAATGTCTTCAAACTAGCAGTAATAATGACCAGTAATAAACTGAGCTGTACGAAACAACTATCACCAAAGGCAAATGAACTTGATCTTCAACATCGTTATATACGAAATGCACTACAATTTTAATATTATCCACTTTAAAACTTCAAGCAACGAATTGAATAACCAGCATAGTCGCTAATTGCCCAACTCTATAAAAAAACCCGCAACTTTACAAGTTCATTAATATATATAAATTGTAAGTTGAACTATTGAACGAACTAATTCAATAAAAGACCATTTCAAAAAGCGAGAAACAGAAAATACCAGAATTAGAATAAAGAACTTTGTAACATGAATTATACGATCTGAACAATGAGAATAAATGCTAATTGACTACTGATTGAAAGTTTACTTCATTTTATTTCATATTGTTAATTATAACGTTGAAACATGAATCACCAAAGTCCGACAAATACTATTCTTTAACATTCATTCTAGAACTTACCGAACGATTCATTAAAAACTGAATCAATTTTCCTAAATGCACTTTCCATATATCCGCAAACTTACAATATTAACTTTACTAAAAACGATTCTTGTAGCGATCTAGCTATCACATGGAAAAGAAAAATAACAAATCAATTGTTGTAAAGAACTTCGATGCAATGTCATCGTGTAGATGTTTTAGAAATTCTTGGAAATTTGGATGAAATTTAGATCCCACAGTTCATTGTTGAATCACTCTTCTCGACTAATTTTTTTAGCTGCTCGCTCGTAGCAGAAAAGCTGTACCGTACTAGTACCTCGTACTACTACCTAGTACTAATTTTCGCAGGCACTAAATTTCGCGAAATTGGAACAGGCATATTTCGCGGGCATTGATTTTCGCGTTTTTGCCAAAAAATTAAATTTAAGAGCATTAAATTTTTCGAAAGTTGTCAAAAGACACAGAGTTAGCAAACCGTTTTGAAACTGTTTATTGAGTGATGATTTAAATAACGATTGATTTACAATTGGCAATTAATAGAAATAATGTTTATAATCAAATACCTGGTAACTGATACCTGGTAAAGTGCTGAAAAAAAAATTAGAGACTGATAACAATTACCGTGTGTACCTATAACCCAGTTAATTATTGATTTAAGCAATTATAGAAGTATATTAAACTTCACGTGTTTTATTTTTTGCGTAAACTTTTTTTCGCGGATCTTTAAAGACTCGCGAAAATTAGTACGAATAAGGTAATATGCTGTTATAAATATTCTGGGTCAGAAAACACCTTGATTATGCCTGATTCTCCCTCGATGCTTTAAATGTTGATTTGAGTCCGTCTGATCCAGATTCAGGGAGTTTCATTTGACCTACTTTTCAGTTTAAAATTCGTGGGCGGCGCCATTTTGTTTGTGCGCAAAGTACGCCGGGAAGTCACTTTTTCGCTCGGAGTTGAACTAGGAGTGAAACTAATAGATCATTTTTCTGATGCGTGACACCATGAATAAAATGCTATAATAAACAATAAACGTCTGTTTTAAAAAACACTGACACCAAAAACTTGAAAAAACCTTAAGTGAAACTAATAAACTCCGTGCGCAAGAGTGACGTAACGTATCCCGGCGCACTCGGCGCACAAACAAAATGGCGCCGCCCGCGATATTCAAACGGTAAAGTAGGCAAAATAAAACTCCCTAAATCTGGAACAAGCGGGGCTGAAATCTCTATTTAGAGCATCGAGGGAGACTCAGGGATAGTCAAGATATTTTTTGATCCAAAATTTTCATAATAGTTGAGGTTCCCTCAGCGAGTACTGCTAAAATTTGTGTGTAAGCTTTGAGCAAGGGCCAAAATTTTGCGACCATTTCAAAAATTTTTGGGGGACCATTGGCTACCTCTGAGACTCATTTACCAACACGGTGAATAACAAATAGTGCCTCCGCGGTGGGGTTATATTCAAGGTCTCCCATCTCAACCAGCTTTACTTTCCCGTGTCCGTCTGACCCAATGAACATATGATCCTTCTGTGTCGTGTATGGTTTCAGAACGGCGTACAAGTTGCTTCCGGGGAGAGGGTCAGGCACAAAATTGTCACTGTAGTCTGCCGGTACTTCGGAGGGTTTCTGTTAAAATAATTATAGAAGCACTATTATCGCCCGATCGGGCGGCTTAATTTATTTCTGGTTTTCCTACAGGGAAGTCGGAGGGGAAAAGGGGGCACTGGAAGTAAAAAAAAGTCATAAACAAATTATAAATCTCCCTTGCTCGGTCTGTACTGAAAAATATCAGGCCTTGATCTTTTCTGCAAGAACATCGCAGCGCTCCGTCCGTACTGTTAAGACATCGGTCTGCTATTTTTCCGACAGATCTCGCGCTCAATTAATAATCTCTTAATAATATGACGCAAATAAAATTTTTTTACGTGAAATAAATTTTCAGATAGTAAATAAACAAACTATAAAATGTCAAGAGTTTGATGTTGGTTTATATAATTTGAATTTTCCGTATCCTATCACTCACTCGTTTGCTCGCAGACTCGTTCGCTTGTGAAATAATACAATGAATTCTTGGACAAAACAATAATTAATAATAATAACAATAATAATAATAACTTTTATTTACCCACGGTAAGAATTAAAGCTATACAGCTTGTGGGGCCGTGCCTTTACCACTCTAAGGTGGACGGAGCTCTTAGCTATATATAACTTGTTTATTACTCAATTTAGGGTAGAATAGTAATAGTCTGCTCGGAAAGTCTGGTTCGCGTACCGGTCATCACTCGCGCCTCTTAACTCTACAATCCGTGCTCCGCAACACCACGTGAGCTTAGATTTGTTAATCTCAATCTGACTTCAAGGGTTTTTATCCGAGTACTCCGGTTTTCCTACCTCGGTATAATTGACATCTGCTATAAGTACATCTGGCCGTGGAGATAATTCGTCTAGGGGATTACGTGTCTTATTTATTTTCTCCCTCCGATCAGATCCTTAGGAAATTGATCCTTCCAAATATTTTGATGATGATGACAATGACAATGACAATGACAATGACAATGACAATGACAATGACAATGACGATGACGATGACGATGATGATGATGATGATGATGATGATGATGATGATGAATAGAAGTTCCTATAATAAGAGTATTTGTTTTCCTTCTGTCTCAATTTAATTTCCATACCGCCGTACATGTGTAGCAAACTGTAGGGTTTTCTTGCACACCAGAGTATGTTATTCAGTTACCTTGATTTGAATCTCCTTGTTGCTGTTCACACAGAGAGTCTGTGTCTTGTCCTTGCTAAGAAATCTATAGTAGTTGACAGACGGCGTTTGCATTCCTTTTATCACTAGCCATTCACCTGAGAAATTAGAGAAAAGGTCTAAACATTTAAATTTCACAAACAAACGAGTCAGCGAGCAAAGGAATGAGTTATGGGATACAAAAAATTCCAATAAAACCAATACCAAGCTTTTGACATTTCATAATTTGTTTATTTACTATCTAAAAAGGTATTATATGCAAAAACTTTCAATCGCTCAAGGAGTGTTTAGTTCTTGCGCTTCTTATACATGTCAATTTTGTTCACCTAAATGCAGAAAGATTCTAACTTCCACAGGCACCTCTAAAATCCTTCGACTCTGTTTAGGCTTTTTAGTTAAAAATGAAACTTTAATTAAACCCCCATTTCCCACTTATTGTTTTTTTTTAAGGGTGGTAACTCCCATTCTCCCGCTCTTAGCTACCTCCCCGTTCACTTGATAGTTGAGAGTATCAGCTTCGCATCTTAGCTGATGAATGATAATGCAGTTCTGTGAAGGCGAATAGCTTCATACTTTAGCCGTCGTGGGTTTAAAAAGACCACAGGCAACCAAAGCCGGATCATTTTGTTCAAGCAAGCTCTATAGTTTCAGGCTCGTGCGCAGGATTTTTTGTGGGGATCGGGGGAAGGAGAGGGGAGGGGTGTGCGAACAGGGGCCGAAAGCACGAACATCCTAGGGGGTCCTGGGACATGCTCCCCGGGAAACATTAAAATTTAGGTTATATGAAAACAGATTGCGGCAATTTGCGGCTTTTGACTAGTTGTTTTTATAACTGATGGGAATTTGTTTTGGTTTCTTGACAAGGGACCACGATTTCATTGCAACAAATGCAAAACAGTGGTATCCATAGCTCTCTGATATTTTCTCTCAGGTTTTAACTTCCGCCTAGGATGTCAAATATTTATGAAAACTTGCATGTAATATAAAAGAATTTGGTCAATTCTGTTGGGGGGGGGTGGGGTGCGTACGCACCCATCGCACCCCTTTTGCGTACAGGCCTGAGTTTTTTGCATCATTCCAGGAGATTATTAAAAAACTGGGTCTTTAAGCGCATCAAACCGTACTTATCACTTAGTGCTAGAATTCTCATTTTTTTGTACTTTTACGTTTCGATTATGGTGATACTATCTGGGATGAGAGAGGTAATGCAACTGCAATGGCTGACCTTCAAGTCCTAGATTATAAAATTATCTTAGATCTTCCCACGCCTGCGTCTGTCGGTGATCGATGGGTCAGGATCACCCCCCCTCCCTTCCCCTCCCACCATTCCCCTCCCCCCCCTATCCCCGCAGACTTTTACTTACAATGCTTACTATCACCACTACCACTGGTAACGGCTATGTTCCCTCGCCGGCTGAGATAACCATTTCCCACATTACTGGCTAGGGACCAGATCTTGTAGACTTTATTTGGTTCGACAGCTAAACTAAAACGAAATATATAAATTTATAGATTACAGTTATATATTATAGTGTGTCCAATAATTATTGTTAAATTATAGCAGACCTATTGCTTTTTAAAGATTATTTTAGTTTTTTAAAAAGACTATTATTTCATTGTCTTATCATATTTCATAATAGTGAATTTTATAATATGTCTTGATAAATTTGAAACAAACAGCGGTTCTTTCTCTTTGTACCCAACACATAAATGGCCAAAATGCCAACCCACTATGTGAATTGATCAAACCTCTACAGCAAGTTGAGAGAGTATATACTAGGGCCTCAACCCACTACAACGAGTTGATCAACTCACTACAATTAGTTAAGGGGACATTTGGGTCATATTTTAGGCAGTTGCTAGAGAGAGGTCAAGTTTTTTTGAAACTTTTTTTTGAAATTTTATTGTATCTTTTAGAATAAAAAGAATAGCCTTAATTGTATTAATCCAGATTTAGAACTCTTGAGAATTTTTGCAAAATAAGATATCTAATAACGCTTTCTCCTATTGCGGTACCAATTAACTCACAAACTTAATTTTGTAATTTATACTCTTGTAAACTTGTCTACCTAATCGTTTTTAGTTATGACATGACCCACCTAGATTAACATCTGCTAACTGTGGGCATATGTCCAATTTGTTACATAGTATCTATTCAAAAATAAAGAACTGAGAACTGAGAGAACTCGTTACGTGATCTTTCCACTCTATTTTAAGGATTCTCCTTAGATCTAGACACTTGTTGTGAAATACATAAATTCGCTTGTCATCTCCCTTGTTCATTTTCCACGTTTCACATCCATAAAGCAAGACGGGAACTACCAGGGTCTTAAACAATCTGAGCTTTGTTCTCTTGCTGATGCTCTTGGAGTTCCATATTCTTTTGAGTTTGACAAATGCGCCTCTTGCTTTGGAGAGCCAAACAAAATGAATGGTCACTTTATGGGGTCTCATCAACTGGTTCAAAAGTTAGAATGAATAACACCAATCATTTCTACTCATCAAGACAAGCAAAATGAGTGGTCACTTTATAAGGTTTCATCAACTGGTTCAAAAGTTAAAACGAATAACACCAATTATTTCTACTCTTCAAGACAAGAAAAATGAACGGTCACTTTAAAGGGTCAGGCCTACTCAGTTTATAAAAGCTTTGATATTCTTAGTTCATGTGAAACTGGAGTTAACAGGATAAGGATTAAGGTGTGTGCTATATCACTTCATAAGATTCAGCTTTACTTAGGCTTGATACGTAAAAAGTGAGGGATTAACCGCAAACAGCACGTTTTATCATCCTTAATAATTAATAAGTAGCTGTCAGCCGGTTATAGATTCACATAGGTGACAGCCGGATGGCATTTGTCGGCTTTCCCGATTAACACTTAAAACTGAACAACTGGTGAAGGTAAAACCGGAAAAAAAGAAAACTTTGCCTGAAGGGTTATGGGATAAGTTCATATTTGTGAATGTGAGTGCTTTTAGTTCATAGCTTGCTGTTTGAGTTAGAAAAGTCAGAAGCGCCATTTGAGGGGAATAATCTGTGTATTCAGTTCAGGAATTTTAAGCGGAAGAACTCTCCGATCGAATGTAACTTGTCTTGAGGTAAGTCAGTGGATTGCTAACAGTAAGTGTTTCTCAACTCGCCTTTCATAGCAGAATTAAAACACCTTGTTCACTTTTCGGTCGAGCGCATTATTACGTCAAAAATCGATCTATGGGCTTTGCAAACGTTACAATACAAATACAATAAAAGTTTCTTTATTCACAAGCTCTTAAATTGGCATTGCTCAAAAGACAAAACCTTCATTTTTTTAAATTTTTATCAGATGGGGAAATGAGTAAATAAGGTCGTGGTTTCTTGCATTTACTTTTTTATGCATTTGAAATCTTACATCTGAGCAATTGGCTTGGTCTGATATCAAGTCACAGACTACTAAAGCACAATCCTGCAGACTGCCAATTTTGACTTTCCACCTGTCTGAACCGGCTGAACTGAACTGAACTGAACTGAGCTCGGCTCAGGCAAGTAGATTATAAATAATCTCCAGGCTTCTGAGGTTTTGAGCTACTACTTTAGCTGAATTTGCCGAATTTTCTACTTCAAATTCGCAGAAAAAAGCTCTCAAACACCGCTTAAGCTTTCTGAGCTTTTGGATCTCACTTCAAAATGTTTCAGACAGCAAACGATGTTTTTATTAAAACTACTTAAACTTACTTAATGAAGGGAGAGATTTTCAGCTAAGTAATATGATGAAATCAAGACTGAGAAATGTTGTCTTGGCAAGGCAAAGTTTTCAAGCTGCTGGTCCGAAGAGCAAGTACTTTTCACAAGTTGAGTCAGAGTAGATAGTGTTTTATTCTATGTACAGCTAGTCTGCCAACACTTGAATCGTACAGATAAATCAACCCGACAATTCTAAGACAATAGAAGTAGGTGAGTTCCTTTGTTTATCAAGCAGTTAGTACATACAATCTAGAAAATGCTTTGATTTTTAAAGCCTCGTGCTGCAAAACTCTTATTTAAGCGAAAATCAAAGACAAAGATTAAAAAAGCTAAAGAGAAAATAATTTAAAGTTTTCCACCTTCGCAGATTTGTACTATAATGAATCTCATTAAAATTAAAATTAAAATTGAAATTGAAAGTTTGAAATACAAAAGTAGGCTATTATAAAGTTCTATTAAAACTAACTAGCTCACTAGTAGCTGTGCTTACCATTACATTTCCAAAGTCTAAGATGTCGAACAAATTCAAAAGTAATGCTGGTTTGAGGCGAAAATTGTAGGATTTATGTTAAAATCATTCAAAAGAACATCTAAATCTGTGGAAATTGAATCTTATCAATTATTAAGCATTCCGTAGAAATAATGAAAATCTAAATAAGATAAAAACAAGATATCATTAGCTTCTAGACAAAATTAATTTTTCTGATCTATAGATCTGGGTCATAGTTTACAGTTTGGCCTTTGGGCTCAATTAATGTCGTCTGCCTTCATCAGACGTAATATAGAAACACGTTTTCAAAACCTTTTGATTTTTCCGTTGTATATGATTTTTCTCAGCCTAATTGCTTTTATTATCAATAACAATAAGAAATACCCGAAAGTAATTGAATTAGTGCCGTGAGGACATCGGTGGATGGCTGTGTACTGTTTGTGTGTCTCAATACACGCTTTTTCTTTTATAAGAACCAGTAAAATTTGCCGAGAATCATTGTTCGTAATTTTTTAATTATCTTCTTCAGCCTCAATTTGTTTTTAAATTGTTCTTATTTTTGTGAGCGGTTTTTGTCGAAACCAATTGTGGAATTGCACACGGTTTAGGTATCCTGCTGATGAACAGTAACTGTTTTGCTATTCATTTTGAGCGACATATATAGTTCATGTCTGTTCAAATTTGAATTTGCGCCACACATGTATTGTACTGCTGAATTTAGAGGCGAACTACCGTCATTGTTTGTTGATCAGTCTAACAGTGAATCTTTTTATGTTTCATGCTGTATCGCTAAGTTAAATTACGAGTTTCAGTCAATTTTCTACCACAAAAAC
>JAOEJH020052809.1:0-10448 GCA_025448215.2 Palythoa grandis
ATTTGAGCTTGATAATGGCGTCAGTAGGATGCCGAAACGTTGCAACTATATACTTTCGCTTATATTCTTGTTAAAAACTTTACAATCTTGTTAATGCAAACGTTTTTGATCATTAGCTCATCTTCAGGTTTAAAATATCTTAGAATGTTTGGAGAGGCTGCAGGGTTTATACGCTGCTATTGTTCGATTGTTCAGGTGATTTCCATGGGGAGACTGGGACAGTATGAAAGCTTTGACTTATTTCTTCAGGGTCGGGCGGCGTTTTGCAATTAGGAGGGCTTTGACGATGCGGCTTAAGGTCCAGGACTAAACAGTGACAGTAGATTTTGAAGAGAAAAAGTGTTAGGAATGTGATTTAGAAATGTTGAGATATTAGTTTGAACATGTCTCCTCATCACCACTAAACTAATAAAATATGTTCTTTATCTCCAGTTCCTGTTTGACCTGATGGTGTGTTCTAAGATGAACGAAAATGAATCAATTGTTGATTTCATACTTCAAACCCCGGCACCAATATACTCCGCCGCAAAGCTTTCCAGACACTATCGCGCGGAATCCACGCGCGAAAAAGAGCGGAGTCGTGATCTTATTCACGCGGGTTACGTGTGTGAGGTTCTGGCGTCCGAATTGCTGTCTCTTGCGTGCGTAGACGGGGCAGAAGAATTATTAACAGCAGTCGATGATCGTGGTGTTCCGTTTTTGGATTTTTTAATCGAGTGTGAACAAAAAGAGTGCGTATCCCATCCATCTGTTCAACTTTATCTTGGCGATGTGTGGCGAGGAGATTTCAAATGGGACGATTGGAAGTTATTCTTGTTGTTTATCTTCTCCATCTTGTGTCCTCTGTTGTGGGTGTTTCTATGCTTGCCGTGGAATATCAAGTATCACAAAGTTCCAATTATCAAGTTTGTCTGCCACCTTGTGTCGCATATCTACTTAATTCTACTATTTTGTTTGACGACAGTGGTCCCGTGGGGACACAATTACACTGATCTACTGCCATACTGGTACGAGTGGCTGTTACTGATCTGGCTATCAGGGCTACTATTATCCCAGCTAACTGAACCACACGACCGCGCGGGATTGGGATGGATTCCAATTCTTGTACTGCTGTTGAGCGTTTTGGGAATTCTCCTTCATTTAATTGCTTTTGCCTTCGATGGCGATACCCGAGTCGATGTGATTTACGCTCGAAACCAATTGCTAGCGGTATCTATGATGTTCTGTTTCACACAGTTGCTAGATTTTCTCTCCTTCCATCATCTGTTTGGTCCATGGGGAGTTATAATCCGGGACTTAATGCAAGACTTGGTACGTTTTCTCGTGATATTATTGATATTCATGACAGGCTTCACGGCTCATCTGGCCGCCGTTTACAAACCCATGTACTCGAGAGACAATAACTCCAGTGTGCTGAATCCAACCTATGGCTTTTTGAAGTGTTTCGAGTTGCTGTTTTTCAGCCTGTTCGGATTAACAGAAATACAGCTTCTGGACCCGAATCAGCAAGAGCCGAATTACCAGTTTCCTGGTGCGATGTTCACGTTGGCAAGATTCACTTTTGGCGTGTACAACATCATCACAATTGTTGTGTTGATCAATCTTCTCATAGCGATGATGAGTGATACCTACCAACGCATTCAGGCGCAGTCAGACATTGAGTGGAAATTTGGTCGTGCCAAACTGATTCGCAACATGAAGCGTTCCACTGCAACTCCGTCGCCGCTGAATCTACTAACAAAATTCGTCACATACTTTAGAATCTTGTTCAAAACGAAGTGCAAATGTTGTCGGGCTGATATTATCGACATATTGCGAACGGATGAGCCATTTCCAGAAACCACGTCAATGGACCCTCTTTATCGCGGCTCGAACAGCTCGTGGTTACCAAATGGAAATCTTGAACATCGGGAAAGTATTCCTAGAATTGAAACAGTTCTGGACTGGGGTAAAATTGTAAAGAAATATTTATCCTTGCGAGGAAGTAACAGCGAAATTACCCGATACGAGTTGCCTACCTATGCTCATGCGGTGCGGGAACGCGTGCTGTCCGTGGGTTCGTACGGCGCAGTAACACCGAGGACCAACTCAGGATATCATGGCCGTTCACCGACTGCATTTGGTTCTTCTGTTTCACTCCGTGGTGTTGCGACCTCAACAGTTAAGAAAGTTGAGGTGATGCATGGAATTGTTGCAAAAGAAAACTGAACCAAGAAGAAAAGAAAAGAAAAAAACTGCAGACCATAATGCATCCTTATAATCGATCGCGTACAACACAGCATTAAACTGAATTTCTTTCTCTTTTCTCCTTTTGTTACAAACTAATGATTCATGCTATAGAACACATTAAAACTGCAGGGATATGAAATTTATTTAAATAATTGTGGTCATAAAATCAGCAAATAAAAACAAAACTAACATGCATAGTGGTGCTTAATTTCCCGATGTTACTGCAGTAAACAGACAATCAAAGCATAAAAAGTTAATGATTTACAGGGCAACATCGACTTGTCGTTTTTATTTGCAAATGGGTGTAAATTGGACAATAGTTTGCTAATCTGCAAAAAAATAAAGAAATATTCTAAAGTGACGTTTAAATTCTGTCGTTGATTTTTATATACTTTTTTTTAGAACAAAAATATGCTTTATCTAAGAGTTGTTTTTCATGCGTTCCACAAAAAACCTAGTGTCCCAGGTTTTACGTACATCGAAAACTTACTAAGTGTACAAGTTTTCGATCTAAATATTAAGAATTCGACTTGTTTTGTATGTTAATAACTCAAGGACAGGAAAACCGACAGACATTTTGAAGGCGAAATAAGTGCAAAATTCGCCAAATTTCAATGATAATATAGCCGCGGAAGATAAACTTATTAAACGTTAACCCTAAAGGCTAGTTCACACTTTGACATAAGCACAAGCATAAGCATAGACAAGCGCGGCTGCCATTTTTTTAGTTTGTTCAAGGGAGACTGGGCTCTATTTTTGTTTCTTTCCGCCGACAGAAAAATTGCAGGCATTTACCTTATGCTTATGTGAGACCGGTTCACACTTACAATTGTACGACATAAGCATAAGCATAAAAATATATTTTTATAGAATTTCAACCAACGGTTCAAAAGTTCAGAGATTCTTGATTTAAATGAAATTAGGTTTGGCTGGATAAGGATTTTAAAAAGAGCTGGAAAAGATCATTATTGAATGCAATGAAACTCAAATTGCCTGACTAAGTCTAGAGAAATATGAATAATTTATTATGTTAACTCCCTTCTTTTTGTTGGGTCCTGCACTAATTATTTAGAATATCACACTTTGAGGAAAATTAACATCTTCAATGAACGATGGTCGAGTGTAGAATTTCTGCTAACATTATAAGTTTGCCAAAGTTAGGATATGGAATTCTTATGCGGGAACTTTTTGTTGCCAAAACGAGATCTGATAATTAAACATTACTATTTGATTATGGCAAAAGCGCTAACGAGGAAATGAAAAGACTCGGATATAAGGGACATTGTTGAAAATCATACATAATCCCCCAATTTGGTCCGCGGCTTGAAAATTCATTGGAAATTGTAATGAAAGTCATGTGGATTGAAATTAACAATAATTAACAAACAATACCGTTCTTACGTGCTTAGGAATTAGAAATTTAAAGTAAAAAATAATAAGAGCCACTTTAATTAAATAATTCTTGTTAAAATGGAATTTGCGGTTATGTCTTATAAGCTACCAAACACTTTCTTGGAGCTTTTATTGGATGGCTGGTCCATACGTCGCCACTGTTTAATTGTCAAAGTGACGAACGGTTATTGCTCCTACTGACAGACTGATTTGGGGGATAAACTTTCATCGAAAGAAATGTATATCAGGAAATATCGTCATAATTCCCATAACTTCTGATGAATAAGGAGTTTTGGCGTCGAGAAGTTGATGGCTTTGTTTCTGTTTACACGATTAAAATAAGGTAAGTTGGAATGATTACTGTCTTAAAAGAAATATAAACTTGAAAAGTTCAGATCCATTATATTTTTAGCATCAATTGCATTAGTATAACAAATATAGAGCGGAGAATAATATTCAAAGCAATTATGTCAACGAATATTGACAAAAAAGAGCAGAGAGTGAGTGAGTTAACTCGGTCTCATAGTATTCCAGGTTGAGTGTTCTTTCTGATAAATAAAGGTATCCATCCAAGAAATAACATTATGGAAGTGGATTCTTTCTGATAAAAATAAACTTTTCCACACGTGAAAAATTGTGAAAAATGTATTGGTTTCGTGTTGTCAGACACGTCCACCTTCGATAGCGGTAAACACTCCGCTCTATCCTTGGTTCTGATATTTTTTCTTTTAATCAAACTTATATTCAGAGAATAATTTCCAAACCAATTTAGCAACTAAATATTTATCGAAATAAAATTACCTGCTGGGTTTGAATAAGAATAAAGCAATTTTACCAAAACTATTGAATAAAAATAATTGTCTTCTGCTTTTAGTTCTCGGTGACCTGCAACAAAACATCCTTTGAAAATATCATAAAAACAGTCTAAAAGTCTGAAAAAGTGTTGTGAAACGTGATATCCACAGAAAAGGCTTGTTGAAACAAAACTTTAATTTTATTTGAAAAATCATTTCAAGTTTAAAAAGTGATATAAACAAATTATTAACGCTTGGAGTAAAGTCTTTCAGATATCTTATTCCAGACATCTTAATGTAGCTACACTCAAAATTCGAGGATAAATAAAGTTTATGTATGGACGGATGGAGGGATGGATAGATGGATTTATGGATGGACGGACGGACGGATGGATTCAGTTCATCTCTGTTTTTCTTTTATTCCACATTCAAGACAGATACCGAAAGCCGCAAAGTAAACCTTTGGCTTAGAAAAACTAAGAAACACATTTACGCTTTTTCAAACCCTAATAATCACTTGTCACCCGCCACATTTCCCGGATAAGCGAAACTAGAAAGCATTCAAAATTAACTTCCCAACGCTTATGTTTGCGAAGTAAAGTTTAATCTGGGTGGTTGGCCTCGCTTTGATGCATACCTCATAAGTTATGCGCGAAAAGTTGGCGAATTGCGTGCTACAAGCTGTGAACTGCAACAAATATCGCACATAATTGATGTGTCGTAACAAAGATTGCACTAAAAATCGTAATACACGCCATGTTACACGAAATCAGTTTCCGTGCACTAACTTTAGGCTAAAAGTAAAAATTTCACGACGATTCAGTGATAGCACATTTTTTGAAAGCTCATTCGCTTCCATCGTAACTAAAACAATAGCACATCACCTGAGGGGGTTCTAATAATAATCTCAGGAGAATAAACGAAACCCATCCCACACGAAAGCCTATCTATTTAGCTTTCCAAAATTGTCTTAGCGGACATTCAGAGTGTATCATTGCCATTGGAAGCCGCCGAAGACCGCCATTTTGTCTCTCGGGGGGAAAACCCGCTGAGATGAAAACATACGAATAAACTCCTTCAAACACTTTCAAAACAAAAATGTTATCCTTAAAGTAATCTTAAATAGTTTTTGTAGAGTGAATTTCAATTGTAAATGTAATTTAGAAGGATTTTAGTGGGTTTTGGACAAACTAGACTCAAAATTTAGCCTTTAGCCGAAAGCTTGAAAGAATTACTTTTGAAGTGTTGTGTTTGGGGGTAAAATTGCATCAGAAATTGGACTTTAAAGAATGTTTTCATATATTTCAACTCAAACTGAACTGCAGTTTGAAAATTAAAGATATCAGTCAATTGCATTTTACCGTGTTTCTTAGGAAATTGGTCCCTAGAGTTGGGCCGATGTAGGGGCGAATTGGGTGGTGTCTTAATTGTGGGAGTAGTCGGAGAATAAATCAAATGTTTTGCTTGTTTATTCAGCCCTGCCATCATAAATACTTGTGGCATGTAAATAGCTGTCAGTGATTACAACTTGCTTTTCCAGTTGCTGCTCTAGCTTGATTTAATTGGTCCTTCTTGACAGCCCATTAAGATCTGCTAACGCCCATGAATGCGTGTCTATCTTGCGAAACTGTCCTAATAACGCAATCCTCGCAAAAACGTCGCATGTATGAGCTGCGCCAAGAATAGTTCAAACCCATCTTTGAGTAGCCGCGAAATTAGCGCTGAATCCAGTATATCCCCCAGCCGTCTTACATGCAGTCTCTGTTTATAGTGTTTTCAATAGTCTTATCCCCCTCGTTTTGCCCAAACGGGTTTCCTTTGCTCATCAGTACGCTGAAGTGACCGACGACGAAGCCATGATAGACCTCGGGCATGGCTGTAGGCAATGCACGGACTGTTATATCATTTAGGTATGGCACTAGATAGCGTGCATAGTTTTGCCGGTCGTGGGCAAATGTCCACGGTATTACAGCCTCAATACAAGCAAGAAAGAGTTCCCAGTTACTCGTTCCCGTTGCATTGATCACATCAAGCAGTAGCTCGCAATGCTCAAGGTAGGCCTGCCAAAACTTTGGGAAATCACTGCCATTTTGCTTTATGCCATCTAAGTTATCCTGAAAACGATTCTCCTATTACTAGCTGTAGAAGGCCAGCTATATCTCTAAGGCAAGCATTACCGAAGTGGCTTATATTTGTAGTATTCCATTCAGAAGATAGAGAATAGAAGCGAGTTTTACATTTTTCGAAAGACAACTAACTCAAAAAGTTAGTATAAAATTGCAAAACAGTGAAAAAAAGGAAGCGGCAGCCAAAACGAAAGCCGGCGGGAACGAGAAACAACTAATTTTCCTTTAGGCTGACAAACTTCCTTGCGATTCTGTTTTATTTCCTTTATCGTACTTATCGTGTCGTATCGAAAAATATATCTACAATTGATATGATTTGGGGCTAAGACATTTAGTTTATTTACTTGGATCCATCGCATGTCCAGATATATTTTAATCAACACACAACCTGTAAATGAATAATAATATTCACTAATTCAGTACCGGCGTGACTTTGACGCACTGAACAATAACTCTATTTGTGCAACTTGTCTTATGATGCCCTGTGGTGCTATATTCTGTAGTTAACTTTTTTTGAATGAAGAATTTTTAAATACCTTAAAAACCTGTTTCAGAATAGAAAATATTACAACGTCAATGTATTAAAAGCTTCATAATGGAGCTGCAACGTTGCGTGACTATTGTTGAGTCCGGTGCCGGCGTGAAGCGAAATTCAGCTATTATACGGCTGTGTCAGTTGTCTGTGTCATTGCTTTACTAAACTTATCAACTCATACTAGAAAATCATCCCAGTGCAAAACAAATAAGAGTCTCTACTAAGTATTTTTCATTCCTCATTATGAGTTCTGTTTTCGGATTCATTGTCATCACTGTAAGGTTTAGACTAAGGCCCCGGTTACATGACGAATTGCAGCTTAATGTAAGCTTGCATGCGGGATAGGTTTCGTTTGTTCTCCTGCATGAAAAGAGTTTTAGAACCAAATTTTAGGGTCCTAGGTGATGGACTGTAGTCACACAGTCGGTTTACAGCTATCAACGGTCGGCGTATAAATTATTAATTACTGACTCTAATTTTCATAATTCTTTCGGTTGTAGCAATTAGCCTATATTTAAACTAAATTGAAGAATTGTCTTTCGGTCCGTCGATGAGATCTGAAAAACAATCCGGAATTTGAGACCTTGTCAATTAGCTGAAGTGTTTGCACAGAATATTTTTAAAATTTCAGTCTTTCCTAAATTACTTCAAAACTGAAAACAGGAAAATATTAGTACAATTAACCCATTTTCACATTTTGGTATTTTGATAAATAGGGTGCAAATTTTAATTTTTTAGAGATCGGCAAAATGATAGACTTTAAATCCACGTTTGAAATAGTTCCAGACCGTATTGATCGTTGAGGGGCCTGGGACATAGACGGCATTCGCCGCCTTCGTCCTTCCACAATCCAATTTAAAATAAAATCTCGGGGTTGCTATTGAGGAAAATGTTTCTTTCGGATGTGTTTATCATTGCTGGTGAGATGACTCGACAATATCTGAAAAATAAATTGTCTCAACCGTGAATGACGTCATTCAAAGTGAGAACGAAAAAGGACTTTAAGAATTTTTTTTACTTTTGCTTCCAGCCAAAAAAATTGAACAATTAAAAAATCTTCGTTTTAACCAATTTTAATTAAAACGAGTTAAGCTTCACTTTAGCTTACTAGCCGGCTCTCCTGTGCGAGTGGAGAGCAAACGAGCCATAAGCGGAATGGGGAGAGGAGCCGGCAGTTTGTCGATTAAGTGACATGAAGCAGTCCAACTGAACCCAAATGTAAAATGACGAGAGCGAATTTCAAAACGTTTTCTTGGTAGTTTCAAAGAGGACAGGAAGCAGCCGTGGTTTTATTGACTTATAAGACTTACAGTTTGGTAGAAACTTGATTTTTCAAGTGTGGTAATCGTTCGAGCAAGAACATTTGCGTCATTTCGCTCGGTGCCTGTGTGCCCGTGCTTAAGTTATTTTTTCTGATGTTTCTATAAACGCGAAAGACACTTAAACGGAGATTAATGGCTCGTTGATCTTTGCATCAATATGGCAGCCACAATTCATCTGAAAAATTCAAGCGTTGTGAACGCGGAAATTATATGAAAGCCGTCTTAATGCAATACGTCGGGGGTTGAAACTTTGTTTCCTTCATATCATAGGAAGTTGATTTACTGATTTTCAGATTCACTGATTTACTGATTTACTAATTTACTGATTTACTGTCAAAACAAAAGTAGCTATGGACAGCTGTAACGGCTTCCGGTATTGATTGAGAAGGTCTGTAAATTTGTGGTTATTACTTGGCCTACGAAATAAACACGGTTTTACTCCTTCATGGAGAGTTGACTGAGAAGCTCATACAACAACTAATATGTTTCACTGATCGGTTTAGCTTGAGTTATTCTGGAAGTGCTTCCGGAAGTTCCTTCCGATATCAAGGTCAAAGCCTGAAGGCTCGTGCCGGTATAAGGAAAATACAAGTAACGCATGGTATATTCCAAAGTAACCCACTCGGAATCATTGAATAACTAATATTGATGTGATGGTTTCAGCAGAATTATACGGCGTGTGGACACCAAGCCAGAGAGATTTTCAACATGTGGATTATTTTGATTTAGTCATCACGTAAAATTCACCATATGAAAAAAAAATTGATGAAATATATATTGTGTGTTTAGATATTACTATCAATTGGAAAAGTCTTTTTGAAAATAATTATCGGAAATCTCTGATGGAAATGGCAAACACAGGAAGTTGATGAGGTAAAACAACAAGACTTTCCCAAAGAGTTATCGAACCACTATTGGAGCTATTAAGAGGAGTTGTCATTAAGATTGATTGCAACATTCGTCGACACCAACGCCTACACCATCAACTTCCTGTGTTTCCGAGAATGCTGTTTCACAGGGCTCCCGCAGATCAGTAAGAAGTCTTGTGTTCTTTTTCACAAATTTAAGGCCCTAAAAGGGTCTTAAACAAGCCGAAAATTGTAGCAGAGGTCTTAAAAAGCATTAAAAGCATAGACCATTTTCATAAATGGCGTAGATTTTAATATCCTTTTGGGTGGATTCAAATTTGGCTGGCTAGCCTCGCTTTGGGTAACACATTCTTTTGAAAGTTTAACGACGCTCAGGCAAATTTGAATGTACACAAAAGAATATTAAAATCGCTGCCATTTATGAAAAAGATCTATTACGTTTCAATGAATGTACAGACTTTAATCAATTTTGAAGCTAAATTTTCCGAACATGAAAGGATTGTCTATTTGTCTATTGGTAATGTTTTTCTATTTCCGTGATTACAATGACAAACCGTCTGATAAGACATTTCATTACACGGGTTCAAAGTTCAGCGTCTTTTGTGAAAAATAGGTCTTAATTTTTGGGAATTTTGACATTAGAAAGTCTTAAAAATGTCTTAGATCTGTTAACAAAAGAGCTTTCATTAAAGGCGAACTTATGCGTTATGCCCGAAATAGCTCTACTTTCAGCTCATTCGAGGACACGCGGCTTCTCTTTTGAAAGCCTTTACGCCTTCGGGATTATCCTGCTAAGTTTTTACTACCCATTTTTAGGGAGATTAACTATAACAATAGAAAAAAATGGTTCTCTAAGCCTAATCGGTTATCTAGACAAAGGAGAGTGGCATTCAAATCCACATTTAACTGCAGTCATGTCAGAATCAAATCTGTTATTCTTAAGTATCTACCTCGCCTTAGTTCTATTGTTAGTTATAAATCTACCAATACGTTAGTACATCTCTGCAAGTAAAAAATTTTGGGGGGCTCATGGATTTAACATTAAATCCGTGAGCCCCAAAATTAAACATTTCACATTCTGTCTCGCAGGACTGTAGTGTCATACCTGCACGTAAAATTTGTGGGTGATCTTGGCTGTTCACACCCTAATTGGAACGTGATTTACCATAATCATTAGGTAT
>JAOEJH020052902.1:2878-14689 GCA_025448215.2 Palythoa grandis
TATCTTTGGAAAGGTAAGAAAACATACCGTGTAAATGGTAAATGGTAAGTGGAATAGTTTGGTTGGTGATGTCACTGGAACTATAAGGAAATATACCGTGTAAATTATACTTTATAGGATTGATATAAAAAGAAAATTCAGTTGCTACGCAGCTTCCATTGTTAGTTCTCGGAGCTCATTGGGTAGAGCATCTAACCAGTAATCAGAGGCTCATGCGTTCGATTAGGGACTCATACGTTTTTGCTTTTGAGAAGACAAGAGCCTTAGAAGAATTTAGTTTTGCTTCAAAACAGCGCTTACTAAAAATTGGAAATAAATGTCGTCAAAGACATACACTGTTTAGCTTGTGAAGACTATGTTTTCGTAAAAGCAGTCAGTTTGGTAGATAGTTTTGATACTTTGCTTCTAAAGGAGGGTTTACTTACTGTTTTAAATCGATTGAAAAAGCAAAGATTGCATTGGTTATGATAAAAAATGGACTAACTATAAAAGAACAGCTTCTTCACAGAGATGTTGTCTTTCAACAACAGCAACAACAGCAAAAAAGAAAAACAACAAGTATATATATATATATATATATATCTTCTGCATGTATCGGCATTTGCTTTCAGTTTGGATTGATATTTATTTAGATCGGGAATCTAAGGAAAAAGACGATACCTTTGAAAAGAAACCTTACACGTAGTATGCCTGCCCTCGCTTCTTCAGCGAGGGAGTTTCTTTTTTTCTTTACGAAATTAACCCGGCCATTACTCTTATTCATGGTCATCACGACCACCTAAATATGTTAAGTCTTTTTGAACTAACTGTTATGTATTCGTACGTGAATTCTATTGTGATTGTAAAAGTGTGCATGAAAGTAAAAGTACTTGGAGTCTGAATTGTTCGGATTGAAAACTAGCCTATATTTTTTTTAAGAACCCAGTGAACCAAAACCAAAGGAAACTACTACAAAGCAACTCAGTGAACCAAAACTAAACAAACCGAGCCCATGCAAAGAAACTGTAGTTGGACTTTAATTTGATATTAATTTGATGAACACAGGAACATTAATGTATAGATCTTTCAGAGGAGAGAGGGAGATGTTGTTATGTAATCGTGCGTGAAATCTATTGTGATTGTAAAGTATCCATGAAAGTAAAAGTACTTGGCGCCTGTATTGTTCTGATTGAGTACCATAACTCCTAAAAGACTTACTTTTTGCATTTAAAGAGATGATTTGTTAAGAATAAACAGTTCGAAGCTCCAAGTCCATGACGAGTACTTTACACTGACAGTGCCACTTACCAGTATTACTGCGGCTGCAGTGACGTAGCTCACCTAATTGTTCTTAACAATTATCATGCGCTAATCAAAACCATAAATACACAAAAGTCTGTAAAACGTGCAGCAAATGCTAGTGATTTGGTTCACTAGTTTCTAATATTCTTAGCTGTCTTTTGGCTCCTCGTCGGGCAATTCTCCGGTCTCTTCATACCAGTAAAATCAACTGGTGAACAGGTCTATCCAGAATGGTTGAAGGCTTCTAAGTCACCACCTGAAGGCGCTAATCATCTGAATTCTTTATCCTGTGTACTGTCTAAATCACCATGTGCTTTCAAGATCTGAACTTTCCGTACTGAACCATCTTCACTAGGATACACTTTTACCACCCTTGCAAACGGCCATTGATTTCTTAGCTTGCAGCCCCCCTACAGATAACAACATCTCCCACCTGTAGATTCCTCCTTGATTTGTTCCATTTCTTGCAAATCTGGCAGCTCTGTGTAAGAATGTTGCATGTCTAAATTTAGATTAGGTCTACCTAGAAGACACAACATTTACTTTAAAGAGGTACGTTAAATACCTTATTGCCATTTACTTATAGAAAGCTGACATGGCGGCTGCGTCACTAACCGTAACGGAAGAGCGTAGCAAAGTAGTCGCTTTTACCGTCGCTTACATGTACTTCACTGAAAAAATGCTCGTGCAGAAGGAACCGAAAGAAAAGAATCACTTTTTGCAGTTCTTGGATCCATTTTCAGCGGAAGTTTGGTTGATGCTCTTAGCTTGCCTTGCTGTTGCGGCTGTTTCTATTTTTGTTATCAACTATTACAGCCCGTACGGTTATAAGAACGAAGATGGAACGGGGACATCGAAAGAATTCTCCTTCTGCAACAGTCTTTGGTTCACTGTGGGGTGTATGTTGCAACAAGGTGGAGAGAACAATCCCCGTTCTTATTCAGGTAAAGCAGTGTCGCGCTAAGTACAAAGCTTTCTCGTTGTTTAAGGGAGCATTCATATTGTACGGTAGAGGCGCCATAGGCAATTTAAAAAATGTTGACATCCCCTAGAGAAATTACCCTCCGAGAATAGTGTGGAAAAAAGCCAATCTTATGGTAACCCTAGGGTTGTAATTTACAGACCGCTGTGTTGTAATTATCAAGACAGTTTACTTAAAAAGTTCCAGTAAATACTGCTATATAAATGAGTACCATCTTCTGCTGGTGGCTAACCTTTTATGGATTAGTGTATCGTTCAGCGGGGAGTTAAAGACTCTCATTCGCTTTCAGATTTGTAATGTAAAAGCCATTGAGCCACTGGACTTAGCGTTTTTAGCCGTAGCGGATTTTCGTTTTAACTACGCGCTCTTATTTTAGGTCGCATCTTCGTTGCATGTTTCTGGTTTTGCATTTTGATTTGGGTTTCAACGTACACAGCAAACCTGGCGGCGTTCTTTACGGTTCAGAATATCAATACAAGAATCAACAACATTGAAGATGCGGCCAATTCTGATCATGTTATTGGCGTCACACGTGGTTCTAGTCTCTACTCCTTCTTTCAAGACTCCAGTTACGAACTTTACCAACAAATCTGGAGCCAAATGAAGAAAGAAAACTCTTTTCCAAACAGTACAGTTGAAGGAATTGAGAAGGTTCGGAATGATCCAAATTATATTTACATAGCAGATGGCCCAGTATCCGACTATGCAGCAAGTAGGCTTCCGTGCAATGTCATCTCAGGTGATAATTTTTTTATTCATTTTTAAATGATAAGAATAACCGCTGTTATTTCTATATGGAATTTGCAACTTGGTCTGGAACTTGAAAAAGAAGTGATCCTCAAGCTGAATTACATGGAAAAAAATCCTGAAACACTGCCGGGAATCGAATCAGTGACCCTTTGATTACAGTTTCGCTTTACCCACTAAGCTGCAGAAACTCACATGGATTCGATTCCCTTTAAGTGATTTAGGATTCGTTTTTGAGTGATACAATTTTAGCAGCATTTTCTTTCCTATACCGTGGTTGTTCTTCTGGAAATGATGGTACGTACTGTTGTTGTAATTATTCTAATAACATAGTTCGCACCTCTTGGAAAATCTTGAAACGTTATTGAATTTTTGAAAACAAAATCCAGGCCTGGAAAAAAAGTCCTGGAAAAAAACGAATCTTGAGAAATTTTCTGGAAAAGTCCTAAAAGATCATAAACTACTACCGAGAGCTCAAGTTGTGCACTGCGTACCATGCATACAATGGAAGACCGTAAAGATTCTGGAAAAGTCCTAGAAAATCGTAAACTATTACCGAGAAGTCAAGTTGTGCACTGCGTACCATGCATACAAAGGAAGATCGTAAAGATTCTGGAAAAGTCCTAGAAGATCATAAACTACTACCGAGATCTCAAGTTGTGCAAGGCTGCGTACCATGCATACAATGGAAGATCGTAAAGATTCTGGAAAAGTCCTAGAAGATCATAAACTACTGGATTTTACTTTTCGCAATTATGTCTCCAACTTGTCTCGCAACGATTTTAGCCATGGCACAAACGCTGCTATGGCTCGTTCAACTTTGCGAGACAAGTTATAGTTAAATTTGTCTCGTGCAACATCACATTAACGCTCAATAGACCCTTTTTACGCTCCCGCCATCTTGGATTGAAAACGAGGCTGGGAGGGCATAACAAAAAAAGGATGGCGTCACGTGGGGATATCGAGTCTTTTCAATCGAATTCGTTGAAATATCTACCAAAAATTGGTCTGGATTTTGCTGAAAAATGGGCAAGAGAAAGCTCAAGGTTCGCCAAAGGTTATAGTTTGCCCTCCCAGCCTCGTTTTCAATCCAAGATGGCGGAAGCGTGAAAAGAGTCTGTTGATGATAGAACTGAGTCATTATGAAATTATGTTCCAGTACCCGCTCTTACATCAGCCAGAGGACTCGGGTTTGCACTCAATCTCGACGATCCTGCTCTGCGCAATATCAGTCTTGCAATGCTGCGGCTGAGAGACATCGGATTTATGAGCTCACTGAAAAGAAAGTGGTTTGACAGCAGAAACCAGTGCTATGAGGAAAGCAAAAGTGGTAAATTTTTACTCGTTACTTAAATTTCTTTGATAGCAAGAAAATAAGATATTTACAAATTTAGCTAAATGTTTTTTGTAGATAATCTTTTCTCTTTCTCCTCGTGACTTATTGGAGCCTGCGCTTAAGGCCGTGTTACACGAGGCAATTTTTCCAGTATCATGGATGGAATTCTTTTTGCAACTCGCAACGCAATTCATTTTTGCCTGCGATAAAATTATATTCAACGGGGTTATTCGCAATTAAAGACAAATATGACATGACATAGGCGAAGCAGCTTGCCCAGTAGATTTTACACGCTGCATCTGGCTTCGTAGCTTTGCCAAATGTAGAAGATTGTTCGACGTTTTTCCGCAACTTGCCTCGCAATTTTTTGTTACGTAGCAAGTTGCAAAGTGGGATGTTACACACACTATTTCCTCTGCAACTTTGTTCGCAATGTCATTGGGGGTAAAATTTCAGGTACGCGGGAAAACCCCGGATTTTTTTAACCTGGGGAGGTGTACGAACCCTGGTTTTTGAGAGAAACGTAGTACGACGATAGATGGGCTTCTCAAGAACTGTTCAATCAAAAGATTTTTTATAACAATTAAGATAACTTGAAAGAATTAGAATTCTAAACTACATTGCTCTAAAATACCGGAGATTTTAATGCAAAACAAATTAAAAGAATATGAAAGTCCTTGGGCGTGCGACGAGTGCTCCTGTCTGGTCTTTACTAATTATTCACCGCTCGAAGTAGCTACAGTTAACCAATCACAATCTTTCTTTTGAAACTCTTGAGAGATGCAACGAATACTCTTGTCTTAACTTTACTAACCAATCACCGCTCGAAGTAGCTACAGCTAGCCAATCACAATCTTTTTTTAAACTCTTGAGAGGTGCAACGAGTGCTCCTGTCTTATCTTTACTAACCAATCACCGCTCGAAGTAGCTACAGTTAGCCAATCACAATCTTTGTGAAATTCTTGAGAGGTGCGACGAGTACTCCTGTCTTATCTTTACTAACCAATAACCGCTCGAAGTAGCTACAGTTAGCCAATCACAGATCGTAGCAAAGACAAAACAAATGAAATAACAGTACATCCGTTTGTTTTAGTACTGAAAAACAAGGCAATCCAACTGACCAGTATGGTGGGAGTTTATATTGTTCTGGCTGGTGGTACAGGGTTAGCGTTTATTGTCCTCGCAATAGAACGATGTTGGTACGGACAGAGATGCAATCGTCGAAACAGGTACAGCTACATCAGACTTTATCCTATAACATCTTCGCAGCTGTTCTTTGCCTTGTCACGCAACTATCCTCTACAGATGTTGCGTGACGAGACACGAAGAACGACCGCCAGAGTGACTTTCTTTCTTCTCTGATGTATGGCTAGACTTGAATTAAATGAAACAAAACAAACAAATTACTTTATTTTAGCTCGAATTTTAAGAGTAGCTGTAAAGCTAATGTTTTTCGAACATAACACACACACGACACAGTTAAGAATCCCAACTAGCAGGAGACAGACCAGTTGGCTATTTACAAGCGTGGTGGATTTGACCCTGGGGTGACCTGAAGACAAATCCAACCAGTGGTCAGAGCGGGATTTGAACCCGGGTCAACCGCATTCAAATCCGAAGCCCTGACCACTGAGCCATGCCGCCTCCTTAAGCCATGCCGCCTCCTTAGCCATGCCGCCTCCTTAAATTGGGTGAGCAGAAGGGAGATGGGAGGGCGAGTTCTGAAAACCGTTTTGCAAGCCGGAATCTTGTCGTTACCTGGTATCTGTCGTGCTCTAAATTAGCGGTCATTGGGTCGTCCAAGATGACTAAAAAGTTTACCAGGCAACCAATTACGAGGCAGTTTTCCCGAAGAAAAAATATTGGAAATAAAAATTAGCTCCATCATACCTATAGCAGGCGTTTTTTTTCCCTCCATGTCCGATAGCGCTAAATTAAAATTAATTAATTTGCTTCAGCTAGCAGTAGCCCGTTTCCGAATTACGCTCCATTGCTCACAAACAAAGCCTTCAAGTCGATGCCTAGTGCTAACTTCTGATACATTTACTGTATTTTTTAGCACTTGGCCTCGTCTTGATGGTTTTGCTTGTGAGCGTTGTTCAAGAGCGTAATTCGGAAATGGCCTATTTACCTGTGTTTACGCATCCTTCTTTGGTACTTTAAAAATACAATTAGGATTAACTTGTCTAAAGGCACTCGATATTTTTAAATGAATGAAGTTTTTTAACGGACAACTCAGGTCAAACAATACACAGGTTTGGTTGCCATATTTTTTTCGTAATTTCAAGCAGTTAACGTTGTGCAAAAATTCGTCGTTTTGAAATTGTATAAAAACAACTTGGAAATTTACCAGATTTGTATAAGTGATCACACTACTTCGAGTTCAATTTCGAAATAATTTGCACGAGTGGGTTTTTCAAAAAGTATCAAATTTGCATGAGCCCGTAAGGCCTAGTTCAAACGGCTAACTTCACATATGCCGAACCTAACGCAAATTAGGTAGTATAGAACAATAGAATTTGCTCATTAGCATTTGATTCGGCACATGTGAAATTCGACGTTTGAACTATAGGCCAAACAGAGCAAATGCAATTTGAGTTTTTTGAATAACACACGATTGTAAATTGTTTGACAATTGAATGAGAAAAGTCGTGTGATTACTTTTTAACAATATAAATAACAAAATTACAGAGCAAGTTCTGCTTTGGACGCCGGTAATTTTAGAACTTTCATCTTTAAGTGTAACGTTACCAAAACAAAAGATTTCATTGGCTCTTACCAAACTCTATCGTTTACAAGCCGGCCAATCAAAAGCGACAACTATGTGAGTAAATTGCACTGAATTAACCTTCTTTTGCACTGTGTTTACAAAAAGCAGCATTGCTCGCAGCCAATCAGAATTGAGTAATGTATGTTATGTATATTATTAGCATATGAAACATGGAAAACAGGTTCAGATTGGCGTGTTTGTCATTGTTTACACCTTCCATGGTATTTTTTATTTGTTCCCGGTGGAAGGTGTGAGTAATGACCACGTGACTTACCTGATTCCACTTATATACTATATTGTAACTTGTTAACACTTCTTAAAGATATTTACCCCTTATTTTAAATGGAACAAGGTGAAGGTGACGAGGTTTCATTGGAGGACATGATCGGGCAACAGGAGATCTTGAGAGCAGTTGAAGAAGAGGGGTGAAAATGTCCTTCAGTGAAGTCTGACCTGAGTTAAGGAAAGCTGAAAGGAAAAGTAACCGGTAACAATACCCCTCGCTTCTATGGGCGATTATAACAATAGAACAAGTGCAACAGCTTTATTTGCATTGCGTACATGCGAAATAGCAATAACAAATAATTAAAATTTGAACTGGCTATTAGAACTAACGTAGCGCTATACGCGTCCGATAGCCATTTAGATAAATAATTTAGTTAAACTAGTTGTTAAGAATAATGAATTAGTAAACACAATTACACAGCTACAAATAGGTGAGTCCAGTGGGAAGAAAATTGAGAAACATTCCCCAATAGCACAAATAGTTAATAAACAAAAATTTGTAAACAACATCAGAAGCTTTTCTTAATTTTTTTTCCGGCAAAAGAACGAGGCTCCCGGTGGTGGAAAATTGAAAATGACGGATTCCACTCACATGTTGTCTGTATCCTATCCTATCCTATCCCATCCCATCCCCTCCCATCCCCTCCCCTCCCCTCCGATCCCATCCTATCCCATCCTTTTCCATCCTTTCCCTTCCTTTCCCTTATTTTCCTTTCCTTTCCTTTCCTTTCCTTTTTTTTTCTTTTCTTTTCTTGTCTTTTCTTTAGGTAAACCTTTTAAATAACCTAAGTGCTGTTTCCAATGCAAAAATGAGCCCTCGTAGAGTGCACGTGGCTATACTGCTTGACTCTGAATGCTTTCGTAAGTTGCTTTTGCTAGAGTAGAAAATCTTTTCAAATGAGTAGCACAAGCAAATTTGACCTAACTAGTAAAATATTAGTATTCAAATTTGCTTACTTATGTCTAGGATTGTGTAAATTGTAGCTCGTCAAAGTTGCAACAAAACTACTGCAGTCGAAAATCCCATATTAGATCATAAACCATTGGAAAAGCTGCATGGCATACAATTCCATTGGCATTGTCGATTTAAAGCAAATTTAGTTATATTGATCCTTTGTCTTAGACAAGGGTTGTAAAGGTTCTAAAGTTTTACAATACTCGCCAAAAACAGCATTTGCCTCGCCGAAATCAACCTCGCCTTCAGCATGTCAAAAAATGTAAATAGTGTGAAATAACCGAACTGATTTAAAGGTTGCTGAAAACAAAAATTTACTGGCCCAGTGCTTATTATCACGTATTTAAGAAAATCAGAAAATGCGAGAATTTGGGAAGATAAAATTAAATTTGGATTGGTAAAAGTGCAAGAATTTAATATTAAGAAAACTCAAATACTAAATGTCGACAAGATCAAACGCCCGATGACATTACAACTCAATTGCTTTGTTAAGATGGAAACAATTGCTATCACCAATAGTTTTATACTTAGTTCCATCGACTTACCAAAGCTTTCATAATTTCTTACTCAACAAAAGGCACCGTAATTAGACACCGGGCGGCGCTGAATTATCTTCGCAAAAGTTTGAAGAGGCTCAGTTTTTCATTTCTGGCTGAAATGTTCAAAGAAGCTCTAACGAAGCTCAATGATTCTCCGACGAAGCTACATTACCCCTCTTTTAGGCTCGACTTTTCCCTTTTTGGCTTTTTTTTTTATCTGAAATACAGGTAAACGTTGAAAAGGAACAAGCGATGTCTCCGCTGTCTTGTCTGCACTTTAAGCAGAACTTGCTAAAAATTCAAGTAAACGTCGACATAAATCTTGTACAAAGTTAACAAAACCTTTTATCTCACAGTCTCAGGAACAGTTTTGGTAAATAATATTCAGAAACACTAAAATTTATGCCTACTCGGCTCTAGTCTTACTGAAATGAGGCTTGCAAAGTATTAAAAAGCAAAACCAATACGGTACGATATAGAATTATTTTCTAAATCCGACAGCCTCGCTTTCACGAACCGGAAGTAAACCTTATGAAAAGCGTCTATTAATAGGGAAATAAATATTTGCTAGCTGTGATTGCTTTGGGCCTAATTTTGAAATTTGATTTACTCAAATTTTTGAAATTATCGCAACAGAGTTCCAGACTATTTGACCTTAAAATCTTTGACAAATTTCCTGTAATTAGTTCTTCGCAGATTTATTTTAAAGGAATTTCTCATGGCTATTCCATGTTATGATAGAAAGAGCTATATATTCAACAGCCAGAGCTGCTCAGTGGCGCTCTAAATTGCAATGCACAGGTTAGATATTCATTTACCTTTAACCAAAATATGCGCTTAAAAGCCATTCTGGGCTCCCGCAAACATTTATATTATAACCCAGAAGGCCAGTTCCAATATTTAGCAAAAGAAAGTTATAACTTTGAACAACTTTTATATTTGTTTTATAAAATTAAGAGTTGATTTTTCCAAAATATTAATGTGTATCATTACGCATTTCGAAAATGCAAAATCCAGTCTTGATTGTCACACTGACTTCCCCACCCCCTGATTAAAAACCGTAAATCGAACACATCATATATCTTTGTTGTTCATAAGTATACAAACGAAGAAAGAATACACTTGTCGGAAGAAAAATGGTATATTTCCTGTTGGTTTGGCGAACCAACGTCTGCCTGTTCTAGTCACGAATGATATTCTATATAATACACATACGGCATATTTAAGTTATACATTCTAACATTTTTTTTATTCTGGGAATTTAAATTCTTCGATCTGGATTGCAACAGTTAGTGAAGTGGATTCCAGTATTCTGGATTCTAGATTCCATTGACTGGATTTTGGATTCCACCAAATGGTGAAATGGACTCCAACAATCAGGATTCCGGGCTTTATCGACTGAATTCCGGATTTCCCAAACTGGTTAAGTGAATTCCAATAGTATGGATTCTGGTTCCATCGACTGGATTTTGAATTCCACCATGTGATAAAGTGAATTTTAGAAATCTGGATTCTGGATTGCATTGATAATTTTTCGATTCCTGAAGATGGATTTCAGATTCAAGGGTAGGGATCCTGTTCCAGACATAAATTTCCGGAATCCTGACGGGAAACATCTTGGATTTCGGATTGTAGATTACTCAGTTTCTACATGAAGGAGAACAAAGTATGTCTATTTATTTGAATGTGGCAAAATTTAAGATTCAATATATAGCTTTGAAAACCTTCAACTTTCAATTATATTTTTACTGTTAGTTTTTTCCTTACTCTAACACTTTGGGCACACGGTCAATCTATGAAATCGATCAAATTCATTTAAAGATGTATGTATTTATCATAAGTCACGGAACGAGCGCACGGTGAAAGCTGGAATGCCGGAAGGTTTCCAAGAGAGACAACGGGACACTATACAAAGTTAAGTGATTATATATAAAACAATTTGTAGTCTATGTCTTGTTCTCCTGTATAGGTGGAGCCGAAGCAGATCTAAAATTGAAGGGGGAGCTACCCCTGACCTTTTTAATAATAATAATGATAATGATGGTGATAATGATAATAATGATGATGATGATGATGATAACATATTTACACAGGATATCCGTATCATTTATGAAAAACTGCTCTCAACTATAATATATAGTCCTATAACTAATAATTTTGAAAACCTACGTTTGAAATGTCAATAATGTATATATAAAAATAAAATTTATAAAAACCTATGTTGAAACTCTAGAAAAAGTATGTGTATAAAAAAACTAGTTCTTAAATTTATATGTTCTCGTGTTTTTTGGTCAGATTTCAGGACATTTTAGTTCATATCTCTGTGAATATATGTGGAAATTTCCGATTCCCCATCATAGGGAAACTCAAATATAGTTCGAGATTTTTTAATGCTTTTTTGTGGGAGGATGGGGGTAAGCTGTTTCAAAAAGTGGGCTTTTAGAAAAATTAAGTTTCAGTGAGTTTTAAGGAAGTTTAGAAATGTGGTTCGAAAGAATGCCTTCATGAAGGTCTTTTCCACTCGCATTAAATTTCAACTGATTGGTTGGCGTAGTGGTCAACATTCGTACCTCCCACCTCGCCGACCCTGGATCGAATCCTGGGTTCCGCACGTGGGCTTAGATATGTCGATTTCAATCTGACTCCGAGGGTTTTTCTCCTGGTACTCCGGTTTTCCTCCCTCTGCAAATTCGACTTTCATGCCATAATCTGAGCCGTCGACCGAATAAACATTAAACTCTGGCTAGGAAGAATGGGCAAGCACTTCCTTCGCGAATGACGTTAAATAAAGTATTTATTTTTTATTATTTTTATATGAATTAGATTACGATAACTCAAATTAACGGAAAGTAGGACTCTTATAGTTAACCCTCGGCGAGGGCTACTGTAGTTGGGTCTGTGTGTCTGTCTGTGTGT
>JAOEJH020052903.1:0-10446 GCA_025448215.2 Palythoa grandis
TTTGAGCCAAGTATCTAAAATTTCGATTTTTTTCAACTGTCGCGGGACTTTTGATTTTTACAGACATTGGCTCTTAAATTGCATTTATTTTATAACCATGAAGATTGTATCATAACGTCATTGCTTATAACGTGGTACAAAATTCTTCACAATAATTGTTGTTCGACTTAAGAGGCAAAGTCGACCCACTAGAACTGACCTGCTCCCAACAGATGTGGCTTAATGGCTCAGTTGGTAGAGCACTGCACCACTATCGCAGAGGTCACCGGTTAAAATACTGTTGAAGCCTGAATATTTTTCAGGCTTCTCTTTTGCAATTACTTAAATTGCATATATATCCACAAAGAACGTCATTGCTTCAGTACTTCAATACTTTATTTTGTCCTCTGCAGTATAAATCCTTATAACTACGGTACAAAATCCTTCACAATTATTTGTTTTTAGGAGCCAATGCAGAAGTTTAGTTGCCCAAAATCAACAATGCCAGTGGTTCCAAAGTTTCAAGCAAAGTTCATGTTACAATACAAAATGTCCTGCTGGGGAAAAATGGCCGCTCTGTGACTTTTAACTTCAAGTTTCAGAAAGAATTGAAGTTTTTTGTTTCTATCAATATGAAACACTTTATTTATACAAAGCTCAGTTGAAACATTGCTATGGATTCCGGAATTGGTTTCTTTGAACACAAAAACATCGAGGACCCTCACAGGCTCCAAGATGACTTAACTTGGTATTTTGGAAAGAAATCTGGTAGCCTCTTATGTTTCTATCAATATGAAATATTTTATTCATACAAAACTCAGTTGAAACATTGCTATCGGTTGCAGAATCGGTTACACCGAACAGAAAAACATCAAGAATCCTCACAGGCTCCAAGATGACTCAACTTGGTAGCTTGGAAAGAAATCTGGTAGCCTCTTATGCTTCTATCAATATGAAACATTTTATTCATACAAAACTCAGCTGAAACATTGCTATGGGTTTACACAATTGGTTTCTTTTTCTCTGAACACAAAAACATCGAGGACCCTCACAGGCTCCAAGATGACTCAATTTGGTAGCCTAGTGAGAAATCTGCCCCTGGTCTTGTATCACTAGTAACTCACCTTGGAAAACCATTTGAAACAGCATTCTCTGTCTGAGGGAAATACAGCATTTTCTGCCAGGCACTGCCAAATCTGTATAAAAATGTAGGTGAGTGATAATGTAAGTAATAATCATAAACATGTTCAATGAGGCAAGGAACAAAGCAGGCCATACCTGTTTTGCTTGGGGTTCTAACAACCACAATTGACCATCTTTTAGAAGAAACCTAAACACAGACAGAACTGGTTAAATAATTTAAAATAAAATTTTTCTTAACAGATATATTATTTGAAAGTTAAAAAGCTATAAATGATTTGCTTTTCTTTTTTTAAAAAACTCCATCTACTTGATCTGCTCAAGTAAAACATAAATTATTAGCTTTTTGACCTTTTAAATAGGTACTAAATGTTATTGGTAATAAAATTAGATCTTAAAATTCTTGATACAGTACCATACCACCAAAATTGTAAAAATGATTATTTTGCACATATTATTAACTTATGTCAAGTCAGATTGTCACATATTTGAACATTTTTCTGGCAGCTGAGAAACTACAAGCTACCTGGTTCATTGGTTACAAAAACATAAAATCAATGACAAAGATACGCAACACTGAAGTTATCAAATCAGAAGCACTTGTTAGAGTTATAATCTTAACTACATAACTCACACCTTCTGCCAAACAGAACCTTAGAAATCCTACCTAAGAAAATTCAATCTTTCTTGCACTTGCTGAACATGGGAATATCTACCATCAGGAAATTCCTCAACTGGATTCATATCTGGCTTACCTGCAGTGACAGATAACACTGAATTTCTCAGGAAAGTTTTATAAAAAGGAACATCATAATTACATCCTCTTACTTTGCCACGTACTTGACATGTTATGTTATAAACCAACCATACATGAACCTAACTAATTCATACTGAAAATATAACTTCTAAAAGAAGAAGAATAAATACCAGACTAGCGTTTATGAGTGGTTGTGGCTAAAACCCATTTCAACAATAACAGATATTTGGTAAAATTCTTCCTTGTGAGCACCCAACTGGAAAACAGTATTAACGGAATCAGCAAAACTATTTGCTCAACTTTAAATAAGCTGCAGAGTTAGAAGCCTACCTTCAATATAATAATTGTGTGGTTCATTTGCTTATGATGAACAAACATAAAATGCAACATCTGTTTTAAATTTTAAAAATATCCAATGCAATTTGAACCTTTTTGAAAAAAAAAATTGACAGAAAAGAAATTACTTAATATCTTACTCTTTGCCAGTGCCCCAATCTTCTGCATATACTTGTCTAAGTTATCAGCAACAATTGTAACGAGAGAATGGGTTTGCTGTAATCGATTGATCACTTCATGCCGATAGAATACATGAGGATTCCGCTGCATGTGTGAGTAGTTCTGGGGAGCCTAAAGAACAAGTATTTAGAACACGTGAGGATTCTGACTCATGTATGTTAATACTAATAATCATTGGCGAAGTACCTAATATACATCTTTACTTTAAAAACCCGTATCTTTAGGTGCAAGATGAATAAGAAATTTTAATATTTCTATGGTAATATGTTGTAAAGTGTATGAAAATTAACAACGTCCCAATAACAAAACAAAAAGATCACAAATATGTGATTTAACAATATCACAACCTGATTAAAACTATACAAACCTCATAAAACAACATGCAAATTTCTTTGATCTGTTTTAGAGCAGGCAACACCCAGGTGTCATTGCGAAGTTCTTCTACACATCGGTCTATCCACTGTGTCTTCTGGGAGTCTCGATCCTAGAACAGAGTAACAAATTACCCATGATACATAACAACCAAATTACAATGTGCCACAATCCCAGCTCTGTTACAATGAAAGAAAAGGGACCATTTCAAGATAATTTTCTTATAGTACCATGCAATTAAAGCAAAATACTGAATGGTAGTTATCAATGACTTGTACGAACTTCTACCTTAATAACAAAATAAATGCATTTAGGGAGTACGTGGAGGATCCAAACAGTAATATCCAAGGTACTTCATGATCGGTGGTTACATACGGTTGCGATCCATGTTTAACTGGGAAAGCTGGGGTAATTTTGTTTTCATACTTGCCTTTAAAACTACACTTTTTACAAAACATTAAATTATATTTGACTTACTGTAACTTGAAAACAACTTTCTTGCAAACTTTTACAACTAAAGGGGGAGTTGAAGAACCTATTTACCATAGTTATTCACTTTTAAGCTGCACCATTTTTTCACAAAATTTCGAAATACGGCGAGTAAAATATTTCAGAAGTGGGGGTTGCAACTTAAATCTGAGGTTTTTTAGAAAAAATTCTTAACTTTCGGAAAATAACAACAAGAAAAAATTGCTTTTAAGCTAAACAAAAACAATGCATGATCGAGAAGGTCTTGATCGTCACTATAAAATAAACATGTTGCGTTTCGTTGCTAAAACCACTCCTTTACTCCTGCAAAAGAATATATAAACAAAAGATAATAAAGATAGTGGTAAAAATTAAACTTTCGAAAGTTTCCAAATGTCTTGTGTGGAATTTTCAGTAAATCAAATCATAGAATCGAACAAACACTTTATGACTGAATGCATACGTGACAAAGATCACACGAAAGGGCTCATGGATCACGTGCAACAGTCAGATGATAAGTAATGCCATGCCCAGTTACATTTTGTACTTCATGTCGCCATAGTTAATGTAGCAAATACTTCGCCGTTTTCGTGAACAGAAACCAGTATTCAAGATGGAAATTTATATGCGTACTTTCGATCTGCATCGTTCCAAGTTTTGTTTAACGTTTTTAAATTCAGTTTTTGTTGATACTTTGTTAGAACGATAACGACCGCTAGTCTTGTTTAAGTTGCATTCTCGTGCAAGTTTCGTCATTTTATGTCATTTC
The DNA here is from genome assembly GCA_025448215.2 of Palythoa grandis. Taxonomy (NCBI): domain Eukaryota; kingdom Metazoa; phylum Cnidaria; class Anthozoa; order Zoantharia; family Sphenopidae; genus Palythoa; species Palythoa grandis. The sequence continues at coordinate 4,002 of JAOEJH020052903.1, forward strand.
ACTCACGGCTGTTAAGCAATAATTTAGAGCTGCGGCTTAAAACTGAGTATTTTCCCAAACTAAACCGCTAATGAAACTAGTCACTAAGCCTTGCCAAAATGCGGGGGGGGTGCAGCTTAATTGTGAGTGCGGCTAAAAGTGAATAACTACGGTAATATTTTAAAAAGCATAGCTAAATGCATAGCCAAAAAATCGATAAATCCTTTAATTTGTAATCTAAAAAAACTAAAGTGCTAACATAATATAAATGTAATTACCTGTGAGCAGCTATAATCAAGAATCTTGATATGAGCAGAGAGTGCCAAGTCCATAATATCTGTTGGTACATCATCACTGTGTGCAAGATTCCATAGCAAACCAAGTACCTGAGATATATGTGAGTCTTATTAACAGATGCTTACACAATAATAACATTTTCATGATTATTTCAAGGCTGCAAATAATTTTCTTGCCTTTCAGTATTTGTCTGACCGACCAAGGGCACAGTATATTATCAGCATTTTAAATGGTATTAGTTTATGTGGCATAAATATTTTTAAACAGCATTATTTATTTAAATCTATTTTTTCTTTTATTTGTATTTCTTTGTAGCATTCTACTGATAAGTATGTAGAGATGTAAAACTAAAGTATGTATATATGTGGCAGCATGGTTTAGCGTAGTGGTAAGATCTCTGCTTCCGAGCCACAAGGTCCCGATTTCAAACCCTGCCTCTGCCAAAATCAGAGCATTTGTGTGACCTTCTTTTTCCCAAAGATGACTCAGCTTTCCATCCTTACGGGGTTGGTAAAATGAGTATCAACTTCTGCTGGGGGCTAACTTGTGATTAGTGTCCCATCCTGGGGGAGTCATGAAATGACTCATTTTCTTAACACTGTGAACACTGGAGATAAACACTGGTTCTAATAGGCATGTTAGGCTCATAAAAGGTTTATCTTGGCTAGCTACAACCTGGGCCAAATCAGTTGAGACTTTTTGTATTCTTATTTTGGATTTTTCATATTACAGCCCTCCCCCCATACAAGGTTGCTTTTTACCCCCAAAATCATGGTCACACTAATGGACCAGCATTGAAAAGCGGGGAGGAGAGGGGGGGGGGATTAGATTTTAAGATAAAAGTCTTGGAGAACCGAAATCTTTCTATTAGCTATTTAATTACTTAAAAGTCTCAAGGTATTTTGGCCCGTTATGTAGCTAGCTTATATATTTCATAGATCAAAGAACCACAAAATCAAACCTTGTGTGCCATAACACCTTCCTTGTCATCCTCTGCAAGTCTCCTTATTAGTTCTAACAATTTTTCTCTCTGTTTCTTGCTTGCATGTGCCCAACTTTCCTGAAAATGTAACCTCAGCAATAAGCAAACACTAAGTGAATAGGTTCTAAAACGGTTGGTGAGTATGGTCAACATTTTACAAATTAAATCAACTTAAGTTTGAGAAAATTGATGTCTGTTGATTGCCATAAGCTTGTATGAATGATGATATTATAAGCATTAACCTTTTGTTGCAGAATTAATCCACTCAAAACTTTAGCCTTCATCCATAATTATCTTATTCAGTTATTTCACAGCATTAGATTGAGTTTGTAATAAGCAAACACTACTCAGATACTGCATGTTTTATGGTTAAATGTAAGATCTTGAATGGCGTTACATTAAAAACATAATATAGACTATGAGCCATAATTGTAAAATATCAAGATTAGCAGGATTGGATGTATATTTCCCACTTGCGATTTCTCTCAACAACATCAAGTCTCTGGTCAACACCTTGTCAAACTGAATAAGTCACATGGGTATTAACTAACCTGGAAACGCTTGAATAAATGGTCCAGCTGGTCAGCAGAGAAATCCCACGCTAGCTTTGCTAGAAGGTCATGTATGTTCTTCACTATAGCGTCATGTTTACCAGCCTTGAATAAAAAAGACACAGTCATGCTTTGAAGACTGCTTGATTGAACTTAGAAAGAAGGCTAACAAATATGCCTAAGGGACAAATTATTAACTTTCTAAAGAGAAATACATTTTGGATATTCTGTTCAATGAAAATGATGGCAAAAATATCCTGATTTCCTGTAAAAGCTTTTAATATTTTGATTTTTCAATTGTGGAATTGTAAAGCACCAATGGGGAACAGAGAATGTGGCTGTATATATTCAATGATGATGGTGATGATGATTATTACTAAATATCATCATTATTATCATTATCATCATTACTGTGCATTCTGAATTTTAAAATAGTTATACTAACCTAACAAAAAAATTTATTCTGATCTTTTGAACTTGAAATTCCAAAATGTTATGATTTTTCAAGAAACTTATTAGCCATGTTTAAAATAGAATTCTCCATCATGATATAATTATTTAAAATGAGGCCTGCATTATAACACACAGTTATGATAAAAACAAACGTTTTCACTCTACATGAGCATCTTCAGGTTTGGCTGTCTTGTTGATTATTCTTGTCATAAATGCCAGCCCTGCATGGTCATAGACATTGTTTACTAGGTAAAACCATTGGGAAACAGAACAAGATGGAGAGAATGTACTTTCTTGTTCAGATTAGGTCTAAGTTTGGCAATAAAAATGGCCTCAAGTGTTCTTCTAAAAATCCATGAACTGGCAAACGCCAAAATCTTCCACTGGAAAGTGTGGCCAGGATGAACTATGAAGTGGCGGGCAGGCTCTGAAAGCTGTTCTGTGTTCTCCAAAAATTTGGAGATCTAAAGATTTCGCTGAAAAACTGGAAATTGGGTGAATGTCTGGAAACTAGTGTAATGGGATCCCTATTGGCTTCAACAACTTCTAAACAAGATTTTTCCGCAACAACCGATCATGTCTTACAAACGAGCGGACATGTAGTAAAGTAGCATAAAAGCACTGTAACAAACATAAATTGGGAGATGTTTGTAAACCAAACAAAACAAGATCATAAGAGATGCCATGTAGGCCTGTCACCCCACTATAACATCAATTTTCATTTTGTCTTACTGTTTTTCGTGAGATTTTTTATGATGAATCGAGAGACCATGACATCAGCTTAGAAACCATGTAGCTAAATCCTTTTACGAGCCTAAGTGGCTCACTGGAGCTGGCGCTTATCTCCGGTTTCTGTAGTGTTAAGAGGATGAGAGTCATTGACTCCCCCTGGACGGGACACTAATCCATCGCAGGTTAGCTCCCAGCAGAAACTGGTACTCATTTTACCGAACCCGTAAGGATGGAGAGCTGAGTCAACTTTGGCAGAAAAGAAAGTCACACAAATATTCAATACTTGGCAGGGCCAGGATTTGAGCTTGGGACCTTGTGGTTGGAAGGCAGAGATCTTATCACTGCGCCAACCATACCACCATTTAGAAACCAGAAACTCATGGCAAAACTGTGAAACTGTTGCTTTTACAAATACCATAATTACTCAAACACTTTTTATTTATTTATTCATAACAATATTTTATCAGGATGCTCTCTCACATAAATGATTTTCAGAGAGGTCCTGAGTTAAAAACATGTTACTGCCTCCAAATAAGTGCTACCCTCAAATATGTGCCGCAGTACTGAGATAGGGCTTGTTTGAGAAATTCTGCATAATTAAAACTTGCCACTAAATAATGATATATCAAAATGGCACCGGAAATTTATTTGTATTAAAAGCATTATTTTCAGTTCAAAGCATTCATATTTAACTGCTTGCCCTTGAAGTAAATTTTATGTCTAAAATAGACCATGTATTGCACTTGACAAGTACCAAAGGAGGCAATGCTTGTGCACTCAAGTTTGTTAGATACAGTACAATTTATGCCCAATAGAGCTGTACAAAAGTAAAGAGACTGTATTAAAAAATAAAAAAAGAGGTTTCTTTGTCGCATCCAATTTTACTCTTGAAAAATTTAAGAAGTATGGCAGCGTTTATTTGAGTAAATGTGGTACACTTTATTGGTCTCCAGCTGTAATAACTCAAAGATTAGCAGAATACACTAACCTGTGCTGCCCAGATACTGTCAAGATCATTTAGTGACAGTGCTTTTTCTTTGATGATAAAACGAATAATTTTTTCTAGTTTTTCAACATACTGCAGAAATAAAAGAAAACCAAGTTATATAAGACAGAGTTTCAGCGACATCTTTCACTGAAACTATACCATATGTAATTAAGATGGATTTATATAATTAAGCTTAGTGGTCTTCATCCATTACGATGGACAAACAGCAATATAATTACCTTTAGTTATTACCTGGCTGTTCAACCAATATGGCTTGATGTTTTCCAAGTTAGCAATATCAATTCTTGGTGAGCCAAATACAAGATGTTAGAAACTTTCCAGCCATAATTGCTAATTAAAGAGCCACCTAACTGCCAATAATTCAACTGAACAAAGACGTGAGGTTGATGAGGCAGGAACATTATAGAACCAATGCACGAGAGTATTATGTATGCAGAAAAAATCTTGAATGATACAGACATGATATATAGTGTAATGTAAGATGTAATTTAAGCTATCAAGAGAAATAAAGAACTAATGACACAGTGCATCCATGGATACGCGAGGTTAGCAGTATGCTTGGTTGACCTGGCAGCACCATTATAGAGCCGATCTAATGTGAAAAGGATTTAGTTTTCTGGTTTCTATTTGTTTATACTGGTTGACACTTAGTGCTAGCTACTGCTAGTAAGTAATTTATAAACCACTGTCCTTGACCCTATATTTAATAATTGCTGTATAATATAAACATCAATGAACTACCAAGTGAGCTTTCGCACGAAAATATGATATTTACACATGTTATCTGTACTTGTGAAAAGAGCACTGTTGCTATGATTACATATAAAATCATGCCTTTCGAATAAAAAACATTAAACTAAAACAATTTAGTAATTCATTAGTGTTTATATGATAAATAGAATATTGCATGGCAAATTGGAGATACAAAATTTCTCTTCTCATGTTGAAAAATATTTTTCAACACTCGAAGAGAAATTTCGTATTTCGACATGGCCATTTAATATCCTCTATTTAATTTTAAATATTTAATATGTGGCAAACATTCTTTCCTGAAATTATGTCTGTTCAAAACCCTTCCAGCTCCTTTAAGGTTATAACAAGAAAAATAACACGACTGGAAATGACAAAAAGCAATTGATATGATAAAGTAAAGTGTTGAAGATAAAAACAAAAATCTCAAATGCTGTTTAAATAAAAAGGTAAGGGTCTTGGTTGGGACAATTTAAATAGCAACACATATATTATAAGACCAACAAAAATAAGTCAATATTATATGAAATGAAAAAAGCCCTATAATAATAAGCACTTCCCCAAATATTAGTGAATAGTGGCATCAAGAGATTTTCAGTTATTTTTAAATGTAAAATAATAATTCTATGAGGTTGTGTTCTTGACAAACCTACACTATGTTGGTGTTCTCAACTGATCTAGAAAAAAATTTCTCACATAATAATATGGGTAACAATTGCAGATTTTGTACTGATGCAAAAATGGCTCCAAAAATATCCCCCCTACCTTCGCATCCCCTAATAAGCCCTCTCCAAATAAAGAAAAGGCCTTTGAAAAATATATGCCCAGGGTTTATTTTTAGAATTGTATGATTTACTTCCTGGAACAACAAATAAATACAGGTCTGTACTTTGTTACTGACCAAAATTTGTTCTAATGTATTCTTATGGCCCAAGGATGAAGCACATGGGTCATTAAGAAGAAAAAAAAGAATCACTTTTGTTACATGTACCATATCAAACACACCTGCGGTTGATGAAGGTTTTCTTTTAAAATTATTGTCATGACATCATTCTTTTGAATCCATTCCTGTCATGCAGATAAAAATAATTTTAATTCTTTACCACAGCAGTGAACATGGTTTCCAACTTTAACCAATTGCAATATGTTAAAATTAAGTCTAAGTTAAGCTTGTAAGGGGATATACCTTGAATTTAAATAAACTGGGATTTATATAAGGGTCATCCTATTTTTTACATTTTTCCACAGGGTTTGCAGGGCAATCAACTTTTATTTTTATCACTTGTCTACTGGACAAAGAAGACAGATTCAGGTTTTACTTGTTCAAAGGGGAATTTCACTTGTCCAATATATTGCTGTAGAAACATCATAGATGTAATTCTTTTCTTAGCTCTAAGCCTATAGGCTTACAAACTAGACACAAGCAATTGCCAACATACATCTCTCATTAGAGACAGTCTTACACTTTTGTTAACAGTACTGATTAAGAAGTTCCACAAAAAAAATTTTAAAAACACACAGTAATTACAATTTTTGAGGACATTATTTTATGACTCTATTGCATGATATCTCAATATTGATCAATAAATCTACTCATCTACGTGGACAAGTGCTTCAGCAAAGTTACTTGACTGTCCACAAACTAATAAAAGTAACTTGTTTCCCCAGATGTTTAAAAACTAAATTTTAGAT
>JAOEJH020053005.1:0-10444 GCA_025448215.2 Palythoa grandis
GGGGAAGGTGTGCACTTATCTGAGTACACAAAACGACCCGCTCCAAAAGATATGTTCATGGTGATCTTTTAGTTTGGGTCTGCCGCTAATACTGCTTGTGTTTGTAAGTGATTTGAGTGTCTGTAGAAATCGCATCTTCTGACATTTTTAAAAGTTCACTGTGATTGACCGAGAAATGAGCCATCAAGCCATGTGTTTGAGCTGGCACTACAAGGGATCATGGGATACACAACTTGTCTGGTCAACAACAGTGATGATGATGAAGAAAAAACAAACCCATTTTATGACTGGGCTTACCACAGGTAGCCCACTAATTATTCACCTTTAATATTGGTTTTGCACTTTTCGATATTTGCTTAATACATAATCTGATGGAAATTACTTCCAGGACAATTTTATTTTACATATTAGTTCAAGTTCATATTTTAGCAAAATACAATACAGTACATACAGCATAATATATAGTTTACATCATAGAAAGTGTGGTGTACGGGGTTTTATTCATGAGTTGTTTGTGTCAAAACCTGAATGAGCGAGGTATGAGCGAGTGAAGTCTTTTGACACAAACAACGGGTGAATAAAACCCCGTACAAAGCACTTTCTATGACATAAGCTGATTATTACACATAACACGAGAATTTTCATTAAAATAGTTTTCTGAATGCAAATTAGAAACAAAAGCTCTCTAGTAACAATGCAAATTTTTAAAATAGCAATGGAAAATATCACAGTGCATGTAAGCTTACCTCGTACCTCACTCGTTCGGGATTTGGCACAAACATCTGGTGAATAAAATCCCGTACAAAGCACTTTCTATGTTGTGAACTGTTTTTTATAATATGTATCACAAGAATTTTCATTGAGAAAAAAACGGACTTGCACTGGACTGTCTCTAAGTCTACCTTGCAATCAACAAAAGGGAACACACGCATTTGATTAAAAATGCACTTTTAATTTGAATGACATTTTAAAATGCCTTTACAAAAACACAAAACATTTTACCAACAAAACATTGTCTGTCTCTCACATAATGTGTTTTATATATTTATGTGAATGTTTATTGTTTACTCACTGTCTGTGTCTGATTCATTTGCTGACTTGAATGAGAAATGTGGCAATATCTTCAACCAACTCTGCCGGCTAAATGGCTTCCATTTCTCTTGTCTCCTTCAATGATATTAAAAATTTGTTGAGGATGGCCTCCTTTTTTTGCTTGGGGTATTTTTGTTTTGTTGTTAGTCAATAAAATCCTGAACGGAGATATCAGTGAGAGCAAACCGAAGCTCACTTTCTGCCATTTGTCTCACCGAGCAAGAAAAATCCTGGCAAAGCCATCAAACAAAGGAAGCCATTTTGATGCTCACACCTGATTGGTCAGAGTGCGTAAACTCTACTGTTGATTGGTTATACTTCCACATGTGAAAGAGCTGTATGCCATTCTGATTGGCTGTATAGGCTTTTTTCACATGTGAAAATAAAGCGTATAGATTTCTACAAATGAGCTTTATGGAATAAAATTCTCGTGTTATGTGTAATAAATATTTATACTGTCACTTTTTACAGACACCCAAAAATGCACAGGTTACGGTTCCTTGGCATCAAGGTTTGTTTTTGTTACTTACTTAAAAAGTTAAAAAATTAATACCTTAAAAGTTAGATTAATAGTCAAGTGCAGGCCAGATACAAACGATGTAGTTTTAATTAATATTTATTACTAATCCTTCATAAAATGCTTAGCTTCTCCATTCACAACTAGATTAAGGAGCTGGAAGAATTACAAATCTGAGAATTATTATCTCAAAGAAAGGTTTTTGTATCTAGAGGTAACTTAATTTGACGTCTTTAATTTTAGTATTAACTATTTTTTGCAGAACTTCAATTTGCAAAAATTAATTTTGTAGACGTGAAAATCATGTAATTTAAGTTATGCAAAGATAACTTACAATACCTAGGGTAATGGTACAGCTAGAGAGCTTTCTTTCAACACTATTGAAGTATCAAGAGAAAAAAATAAGTTCTTATAGTTATTTATCTATGATACTTGACAATAGCAGGAATTACACTTATTAGATTCTTTTGTGTACACAGACTCTGCATATTTGTCTTCTGACTCTTGTGAAGTGTTGCAACCAACTGCCTGGATTCCATTGTTGGATGCCAAGCGAGAAAATGGTTGTATGGAGGTAGTTGTTCAACAAAATAATAATTTAAAAAAATCGTTTTTGAGTTGAGCCTGGCAAATATCCCTCTTCCCGTAGCGCTAAGCAGATCTATGAGAGTCTTTGATCGTGACTCCCCTTATAATAAATAGAACACTAATCTATCCCAAGGTAGCCACCGCCACTAATTTATAAAAATGTGGTGGAGTTGATAGCAATGAGTCTGGTAAAATGTCTTGCTCAAGGAAGCAACAAAGTGGTCTGGTTGGGTTTGACATAGTGACTGCATACGTCTTTTCTTAACAAGTCGTGAAGTATCATAAAATGAACGTGTAAGTGAAGCGAACGAGTGTCAGTATTATAATGATACGAAACGGCAAGCGAATAAAAACTGTACAAAGCATTTTCCTTCGTGTTTTCTGTTCATCATATGCATTTCATGATTCCCTTTTCAGTTTGGCCAGATAAAACTTTTAACCATGCTAATAGTTTTCCAGTATTTATAAAACATGAAAACAAGCATGTTCTTTAACAATTTCGTCAGTTTAATCTGAAAACTAAAAGCTAACACTTGAAAATTAAAATAATAAGTAAAGTTTTGAAACTATTATTTGAACTGATTTATTTTTGCTGTCGCTACCTGCAGCTTTTCGAGAGAAAATCTGTTGAGGTCTTTTTCCGCTCGCTCATTAGAAACTCATTGAATGATTCCATGAAGTTTTGCTTTAGGTACTTTTGCTTCAATTTTCCTCAGTATATCTAACTTTCATTATAGTCTTGAGTGACTTTCATAATTTATGCTGCACTGTTCTATCATGAATGAACGAACGGCACGCTGTAGGTTTTTGTTTTCCAACAGCAAAAATGGCCAAAACAACGTTACATTCTCGCTTCTGATTGGATGTATCGTTTTTTCACACGTGAAATGATTGGATTGTGATTGGCTAAGAGCAGTAGACGAACGAAAATTTACTAAATGGAAATTTGGTGAGTAAATCTTAATATGTACTGTGTATGATAAAATACAATATGTTTATTCAGTACCATTATAACAGAAAGTAGAACATAATAAAGAGCAAAATTATTTGAAGCGACTGTAGGGGACTTAACTACGGAGAACAAGACAAAAAGCTGACACCTGTTGTGCATTTTAAGGCCACTTTATGCAACTTAAGACGACTTTGTGCGATTTAAGGCGACTGTACGCATATTTCTAGGTGACTTTGTGGCCCAAAGTAGGTCTTAGATAGATGATAGATAGATAGTTTAATAAGATAAATATCTCGCAGCCAAGGGCTGAATTGAATACTTATTTACAATAAAATATGATAAGAACCTAAACCTATTTACAAGAATGATCGATAAGTAAAATCGTCTATATACAATACTATAAATTGCTATTCACACTTTGGCACATGGCCGGGATAAATGAGTTCTTAAAACAGTTCGTGCGAAACCGCGGTAGCTGGAAAGTTCTTGTTCTCCTTACTCCATTATGCTTTCTTTAGGATGTCATCTAAAGGAACATGTGCCAAATAAGCTGCCGTAAAAGTAGCATCCTTGTTGAATGAGGTTTGTAATAATAATAATAATAATAATAATAATAATGATCCAAGATTGCACTAGTAATCTTGTTATGAGGCTTTATATAAGAAATAAGCAGAACATTATCTTGAACTGCTTGTCCAGTGAGGTATTCCTCCAAGCAAAGATAAGGGCAGATATCAGGGTCCACTGGAAATCTGGGAATAATGACAGGAGGAACTAGATAGTTAGATCTACTTTGCTTAACATGTTTACTTAGAATAAATATGAACTCATCTGAAGATTTCTTCGTATATTCAGAATCTATATTAGGCTGTAAAACAGTTTGTTTTCTTTGAATACTAACTAGAGCTAATAGAATGGCTAGCTTTAGTGAATTTCTTTGAGATAAAGAAGTGTTAGGACTGTAGGACCTCAAAAATTGGAGTACAGTTTGTACATCCCAAATCCCATAATACTTGTTTGATGGAGGTTTCCGCTTAAAAGCCTCTTTAAGGAATCGACATACCATTGGATATTTACCTACTGGTGTACCGTCAATAGAAATTACACATGACAGAGCTGATCGAACAGTATTCAGAGCTTAATATGACAAATGAGTATGCAAAAATTCCAACACCTGATTTAGATTGGGAGAATAGGGATCAATCTGCCTTTCACTACAGAAAGCATCCCATCTTTTGAGATAGACCGCACATTGTTTCTGTGTGGCAGATCTCCATGAATCGAGGAGTACACCGGCAATGTGTTTAGAAAAAACCCGCTTTCTGTGATATCCTCTTATATAGGACAAGTCATCAGTTTTGGTTTCCCCTTCATGCTGTTCACTTTCCCTTGAGCGTAAATCAGAAGCTCCAATTCTGGTGTACCTAGAAGAAGATCTGTCACATGCGACAGATTTACTACCCCCCATATGATTAATATAAGCCACAGCTGTCACATTATCCAATTCAAATCTGATATGAGTATCAGCCATAGTCTTACAGAAAATAATCAAGCAAATATAGACAACATAGAGCTCCCTTAAAGTTAATGTGAAGAGAAGTTTGTTTCTGTGTCCATAAACCCTGAGATTGCAAAGTGTTATCTGCAGTGCATGTAATGCCCCAGCCAGTCTGACTAGCATCAGTCTGGAAAATACAAGCAATGGAGGGATGTTTGATGTTACGACATGCAGTCATAATACTGTCCTTCCAAAACTGCAAATTTTCCCTGGCTGCATCAGTGAGGCTCATATGAGCTTCATAGTTGCCATGATTATCAGCTAGTGCCCATATTTTGGCTCGCTCCAAGTCATGATAGTGTAGTCGACCAAATCCTACACCTTGTAAGGATGAAATGATCTTCCCAACAACTTTGGCAATAAATCTGATAGAGAAAATCTCTTCAGAAAGGGCCTGTGAGCAAAGAGATTGCAATTCTTCTTTCCTCTCTTGTGAAAGAAAAACCATCATAGCGGCTGAGTTTACAACAAAACCCAAAAAGGTGATTTCCTGAGATGGCTCCAGAACACACTTATTAGGATGTATATAGATGGCTCCAGAACACACTTATTAGGATGTATATAGATGGCTCCAGAACACACTTATTAGGATGTATATAGAAACCAAGCTTCAAAACGAGCTCCATTGTTTGTTTGATAGTGTTCAAGCATTCTGACATATCATCCCCTTGCAAAATAGAAATCATCAATGTAACCACTGATAACCTGGCCCCTCTGTCTCAGAGTAGCCAAGACTGGCTAAATATTCTAGGTGAACTGGTTAAACCCATAGGTAATGCCCTGAACTAAAAAAGCTGGCCGTTCCATGTAAATTTAAGGTACTTTCTCTGCTCCAGAGCAATAGTTAGAGTGTAATACGCATGCTTGAGGTCTAGGGAAGCCATGTAAGCCCCAGGGTTGACTAAATTCAAGACAGTGTTAAATGTATCCATTTTGAAATGTCGAAAGAAAACTACTTGATTACAATGCTTGAAATTAAATATCAGTCTGTAAGACCATCTGATTTAGGTACAACAAAAATAGGGGACACGCATTCCCCCAACTCCTGGAAAGAAAGCCCTATCACTACTAATTCAAGTGAGTTTTGAATTTCAGCATCAATAATGCACTCTTCTTGTTCAGTGAATTTTTAACACTATACACACTATATTTGCTTGGATCATCTACAAATTCAATGTGACAGTTCTGAGCATAATCTAAGATAATAGGGTCCGATGTGAGCGTTCGCCATTCATCAATACCGTTCTTTGTGTTATCTGCCTGAAAACCTGGTTGTATAAGAGCTTAAAGTTCATTAATAACACTGGATGACACGTACCATTGAGTCAAATTGGACTTCTTGTCTGACTGGGGCACTCTTCGAAAAGGCTAGTCTTGTTGATAACGAGAATAGCTGCTTGGGATCCACTGGTTTCCATGACCCCTAAAGCCTCGGCCTCGCCCCTTCCATGAATTCTTAGAATGGTATCCAGGAGATGGATATGGTGTGAAACTGTCCACGTTCCAAATTCTGTACGAAACTGAGGTTTCATGGCTTCCCTTCTCCTTAGATTGAGCTCAAAGTTGGGAGTTAATGCCATGGTAATACAATCAAAACATGTGGTTATCAGCTTTTTATCAGCCTTGGATGATACCAATGAATCAGCTGTTTTAAGGTGACAGTTCAATGATGACAAATCATTGCTTGGATGTGTTGCAGTTTCAAATCAATTGAGCGAAGCTTCCCAGGAATTTGGTCCCAAATACTGGGCCCACACTTTGCCAAACGCACTTTGACATTCTCTGGGGTTAGGTGCTGTTTGAGCTTTGCCTTGCATTGCTCAGAGCTGATACGTTGTAGGCATAAATTATTAGCCACATCAGCAATGCTCGAATGAATTGTAGGACCTTTAGTGTCACTGGTAATATCCAATTGACAGCTGTAGTCAACTGCATCATCGACCTCTGCAGACACTTCTTGGTTTTCCGATGTCTTCGTTTTGCCCAAGTTGGCAGTATTCTTAATATCAGCATTGATATCAACGTTTAAAGGTTTATCTATTCGATCAGCCCCCCCCAATGTATTCCTCATAATAGAAATTTTCCATTTTCTCATTTAAACGGTTAGGTTATCGAGAACGGCCAAAGTGACTGCACCTTGGGCAAATTCTGCCGCATTAATATTATCCTGCTGCTTGCCAGTCGATTCCCTGGCCGTCTGAGGCTCACTGGCCTTGGACATGACCTATAGGCAGCAAAGGAGGACAATTTTATTTTCTGACACGAGAAACAAACAAGGCGGAGTCGAGCTTAATAAAGCTCAGAGAATATCAAACAACGCCTGTACAGGGTCATTGCTAGCTAATATACTCTATGATTTGTACAGAATTCACTTAGCCTTTTCATTCATTCATGCATTCATTTTCATTCATTCATTTATTTCCATTATAGTAAATACGTTTAACATTTCTATTGTTAAATCTAGCCTGCAAATAGCTGCAAATCAAGCTGTGCCTCATACAGAGTACACTTCGCCTGTTCATTTATCCATATGAGTGTTAAACGTTTGCAAAATAATAAAGGTGTCTTACGATATCTAAAAATTTAATAAATAAGCACATATTAAATGCTTCTAATGTACACAACCTTACAATGGGACAATGAAACTCTGCAGTTGCTGTCTTTACCTTAACAGATCTCACACGGCCATCTTTGCCTGTGAATGTTTGAGTGATGAGACCCAGGGATTATTTACTTTTTGGCAGTTCCTTGTCCGCAATCATTACAAGATCTCCTACTTGGACATTTCTTTGCATTATCGTCCACTTTTCGCGTTCATTGCACAAGAAGCTGCTAAGAAATGAAGACCTACATAAAAAATACAGCGATTTCATGAAGAACCTATTCACGAAGGGTAATGCTCGTAAGTTGAACAGCGAAGACATCGCAAAACACACTCGCAGAACTTGGTATCTTCCTCATCACGCAGTATTTCACCCTCAAAAACCTGGCAAGGTAGGAGTAGTTTTCGACGCAGCTCCATTACACGAAGGTGTATCTTTGAAGAATCAGTTACTTCGAGGGCCAGATTTAACGAATAATTTATTTGGGGTTCTACTTAGGTTTAGAGAAGAGCCTGTTGCCATAGCTGCTGACATTAAAGCAATTTTCCTGCAAACGAAAGTACCACCAGAAGATGCTGATGCTCTGCGTTTTCTATGGTGGGAAGATGGTGGTCTTAACAAAACACCAAGTGAGTACCAGATGGTTAGTCATATCTTCGGTGCTACGGATTCACCTTGTAGTGCAAATTATAGTCTTAAGAGGACAGCTCAGGATAACAAAGGCAATTTTAGTAAGGAGGCAGTGAGAACAGTTGAAAGGGATTTTTACGTTGATGACTTGTTGAAATCTGTGAAGACGGAAGAAATTGCTGTTCAACTGACGTGCGAATTAATAGAAACCCTTAAGTGTGGAGGGTTTCGTCTAACAAAGTGGATGAGTAACAGTCGAAAGGTTCTGCCTACTGTCCCCAAGGAAGAACGTGCAAGACCATTGCTTGACCTGGACCTTGATGATCTTCCCGTAGAAAGAGCATTAGGTGTTCAGTGTGATGTAAATAGAGACACATTGAAGTTTCGAGCTGTGCCACAAGACAAACTCCTAACCAACCGAGGACTTTTGTCCACCATTAGTTCATTGTACGATCCTATTGGATTTGTGTCCCCAGTAGTTTTGAGCACAAGGAAAATCAGGCAGAGATTGTGGAAGCTGGATTTGGAATGGGATGATCCATTACCACCAGAAGAACTGTGTTACTGGGAGAAATGGAAACAACAATTACCGATATTGTTACAAATAGAAATTCCAAGATGTCATCAGAAAATTGATCAACTACAAATGCATAACTTTTGTGATGCTTCAGAAGAAGGCTATGGCATGTGTTCGTACCTGAAATTTCTTTGTGACAAAGGCTCGATCTGGTGCTCATTTCTAGTTGTAAAATTAAGAACTGCTCCTGTGAGATCAGTGACAATACCAAGACTTGAATTGCAAGCTGCAGCCGTGGCAGTCAGAGTAAACCAAGCCATTGTAGGTGAGTTTCTTATGATGTAGACCGTGCTGTGTTCTGAACTGATTCAAAGACAGTAGGGAGTTTAAGAAACGGTCACTACGGACTACGAACTACGTCTGGACGTGAGAGTCCATGCCACGCGCGGACTGGGCCGACTACGCTAAAAGGGCGCGAAAATTGGACTGTTGTTTGATGTTAACATCGTGAAAACGACGACTTAGACTACGGCTGCACTTGGAAAAGAAAATGTCTCTCGAAGATGTTAGAAACGTCCTTTTAATCGCTTATGCCAATGGTTTTCTCGATGAAGAGTTTATTATTCTTTACTATTATTACCAACCAGTTAATCCTCCATTTCCGTATTGGAATTTTGATCCATTCTGTTTGAATGTGTTCTACTCTCGCGAGTGCGAAGCTAACTTCAGGGTGGCCAAGGATGATATTCCGATTTAGTGAATGCATTGCGGATTCCGGCGAGTTTCAAGTGCCCACAGGGAACAGTTTTCAGGGGTTAGAAGGACTTTGGTTACTGCTAAAACGATTAGCATACCCATGCCGCAATTTCGATTTAATTTCAACATTTGGACGTTCGGTGCCAGAGCTGTGCATGATAGCTAACACTGTACTTGATTGGGTTTTTAATGAACACAGGTTTCGTTTAACCTCTTGGAATCAGACATTTCTCACCCCTGCTTGCCTTCAAGAATGCGCCCGTGCTATAACAAGACAAGGAAGTCCACTTACCAATTGTTTTGGTTTCATAGACGCATGGTTCGCCCTATATGTCGCCCTGGAGAAAAACAGCGCGTGTTCATGCGCTAAAATTTCAATCCATAGTACTGCCAATTGGTTTGATAGCAAATCTTTATGGTCCGGTGGAGGGTGCACACCTCGATGCAGGGATGCTCAAAGACTCTGGCCTGCTGCAAGCGCTTGAAAGAGAAGCTTACAGTCCAAGGGGGGACGTCTTGTGTCTCTATGGAGACCCAGCTTACCCACTTCGTCCTCATTTAATGGCCCCTTACCGAATAGGGGAGGTCTCAGTGGTTACAGCCGATATGAAAGCATTTAACGCAGCAATGAGTTCTGTTAGAGCTTCGGTGGAATGGCTATTTGGCAATACCTCCAACTCGTTCAAGTTCTTAGATTTCAAGAAAAACTTAAAGTTAGGATTAAGCGCAACTTGAAAGCAGTATATAGTGTCGGCACCGTTTAGAAATATTCTCACCTGCTTTTATAGTAACACAACATCAACACATTTTCAACTTGATCCACCAGACTATTTGGCCTAATGGCATCGTAGTACATCAAGTAGAGATGTCTGAGCCCGATGCCAAGTTACAAAATATATTAGGTTGTTCAAGCAGCTAGTCCAGGGTTTAGGTTTAATTTTTTTCATGCAAGTTCACTGCTAGTGTCTGGTGAGTCTTCAGTCCGTCAAAATGAAATTTAAAAAGAGAAAGCAGCAAGGCTTAAAAAAAGAATAAAGCAAATGTTCACTTGAATCCAGGACAAAGCGGCCTTTTAGTATAACCTATGAAGTTCTTATGAAGTACTGATCAGATTTTAAAGCATTGGTTAGAGCTGTCTTTGTTTGCCGGGAGGGCACAGAAAACTCTGATTGACACTAAGTTTATTTTCCACTGTTGTAATGGAATGAAGTTGGTAAACCTTGGAGTTAAG
>JAOEJH020053116.1:0-10443 GCA_025448215.2 Palythoa grandis
GTTTGGGAGCTGAAGCTATCAGGATTTTCACAAACCTTTTCCAGAATCAGGAGCTGCGACTTCCAAGAAACATTCAATAATTCTCTCGGGTTCAGCTCTAAAACAAAATATCCTTAAGAAAACAACTGGTTTAACAAATGGAACATTACTTATACTCGTACCTTACTCGTGAGCCCATTATATGTACAAGAAAAGAAAATTATCTCGATGTTTGCGGATGTCAACGTTACCTATAACCATATTGTTTGATAGAGCTTCACACACCAAAAATGCAGTTTGTGAACGTAGTAATACCATGTATGCATTTTATTTTATTTGTACCAGTCCGTTAAATATGAGAAAAACTAGCTATTGAATTTTTTCCAGCCTCTTCAGTTGGTTGCGTTTAACCCAAGGCCACTTAATTGGTGGGAGAATGTCCAAAAACATTTTAGAACATCCAGTTCTAAATTTAACATGCAGCCCGCTGTGCTCAAATCCTTTGCCCCGCGGGGGATTCATGGGTTTGGACGGCATTTTTATTTTTGATCGTAATAACTGGAGCATATTGATCTAGAATTTTGTTGAGCAATAATATGAAGGCAAATTTATGATTGTTATTTTAACTATCTTATTAATCTTAATCTTGCAAGTTGTCATTGTGTTTGTATTATACTGTATTGCATGTTTTAAAATCTATTCATTCCACAACTGACACAATATTGCAATATATTTTCTTTCGGCAAAGACTTGACGGACAAAGCTAATATGCTAAATATTTACAGTTCTCATTTTTTCTCGAAAGAAAACTTTTGAGCCCGTAACGGGAATCGAACTCACGAATTACCAGTCAGATGATCTACATACCATTGTACTACAGCCTTCAGTAACTCACATGTGCGCCGGCTCACTTAACCTGGTTCTAGATGATGGCACGGTTAGCTCATCAAAACATACGGATATATTGAGCCTGGCAGTTAGCAGGACATATACCCGTTGTGCCCTCTACAAGAACCAACTTAAGTGACCCGTTCCCCATGAGAGTTTGTATAGCTTAGTGTGTAGAGTGTCTGACCGGTAATCAGACGGTCATTAGAACGTTTTCCTTCAGAAAAAATAACTGAAAATTTTGCGAACTTTGTCTGGCAATGCATCGCCGAAAGAAAAATCTAGTGTCACTTAAGTGAACAGAACTATTTAATTGGCGGGTCATTTACGTAATGTACACTGACTAACGTATGTAAGAGATATTTTGAGTTTAACGCAGCTTCAACACGTCGATGGCGGCGTGGTTGGCGCAGTGGTAAGGTCTCTGCCGCTTCCTGCCACAAGGTTCCTGGTTGGTTCATACCCCTGCTCTACAAAGCTTTAAACTGATATGTGCCGTGGAACCTTCTTTCTGCCGAAGTGACTTAGCTTTCCATACTTACGGGTCGGTAATTGAAGACAATTTTGACGTTATGTTACGATCTTCGTGGTTATAGACACAATTTAGGCAATTGCGAAAGAGAAGACTGAAAAAACTTCAGACTTCAACGGGATTCAAACCCATGACCTCTGCGATACCGGTTCAGTGCTCTACCAACTGAGCTAGAAGCCACATCTGTCGGGAGCAGGTCACTTCAAGTTGAACAACAATTATTGTGGCGGATTGTGTACCGTGGTTATAAGCAATTTAATACGTTATGTTACGATCTTCGCGGTTATAAACACAACTTGTTTAAGAACTCTTTACTATTCTTTACACAAGTGCACTGAATTTAAAGAATGGTTTTATAAATTTTTATTTGCGAAATTAATAAAGCGAGTCAAAATGAAGAAATTAAACCAAAACTGGTCTGAAGTCGTCTAAAAGTAAGAAAACAATGTGCCCTTCGCGTAACTCCTCTGATTTACTTTACTAAATACTTTATTAACTGGTAAAAGGTACAACGCATTCCATCAGCACAAAACAATATACGGATATCAATAGCAATTGCCCCCCCCCCCTCCTTGCTGCTGCCCCTTGCTAACTATGACCCTGGTTCATTACCCCTGTTCGCGTTGATCAGAATACAGTATCAGCTTTTGCTTGACGTTTATAATAAAACACACTTTGCTATATAGAGAATGCTTACAAGTTTCATAGTCTTGCGATGAAAAAGACAAAAATTATAAGGCTTTGTTTATAGGTTTTGATTCAAACTCAAAGAACTATTCTGTTTTATTTCCAACCTTTCAGAACACATTTTTACTAACTACAGATATAAAATTTTTAACTCCTTACTACAACTGACAGCTAATAAGACACTTACTGGGGACTGGAACCCAAGCACATGTTTCTCCTTCTAAAAGCCACTACAATAACATCAACGAAATTACAAACACAAAAGAGAACGGAGGCCAGAAATGACCTAACAAAACACCTTTCGAATAAAACGATTAGGAAAGCCGGGTAGGAACCAAGTCACTAAACAATACGAGACTAGCCTCATACTATGTGCCCTTCCCACTGAGGTTTACATGGTGGTAAGGGCCTCTTTTCGATCATTTCCCGAGGGTTGCCTTCTCCCAGCCTACCCTCCTCAAACACTTACACTTAAGAGATGTTTGTTTGGACAGCAAATCTGGCAGACTACTTTCAAGTTTTAAACTTGTTAGATATCACTAAAATTCAGTGGGCAGCGCAGTATAAAATTTCACGACCTCATTAGTAAACCATTTTGAATTCAGTCTCTTTTAGTATTCAAATAAAAACTAAGTACAATGCATGCAAAACTGAAGAGTCGTACCTGGGTCCCTCTAGCTCGCAAATTATTTTTTTCTTCATCTAAGACTAACCTTAGTAAAACGATATAAATACCTACGAATAGCAATTATCTTAAGTTCTAGGAATGAACTTCGACTACCTATCTTGGCGATGTGCGTCTTGCTTGATAACTGAAAGAAAACATTCTTAATTTTCTAGCCATCAGGTCACCCATTGTCTCGGTTTAGTATGAAGGCCTGGTTACCTTTTAGAAACTGTTAAATGATCTATATAAAATTCTAATTTCATTAACTATGGGAATAACCATATAATTAATTATTAATTAGTTTGTAGTTCTCTGTTTGATTACATGTCTGCAGACTCCTTTGATTCTTCGCTTGTTTCATTTGTCAAATGCCAGATCCAATTTCGCTATTGTTTTTATCTGGATCTAAGAACCTTCACCACAAACGCTCCATTAATCTTCTGACGTATTCATCCATTTTTTCTGGAAGTTGGGATGAGGAAAGTTTCTTTTAAAACTATGATGATTTGATGTGTTGATTTCAGAAAACAATGTTTGAAAACTAGTTAATCTTGCAAAATATCACGAGGTTTCTCTTCATGAGTACAAGCACACCTTTAAAACCACGATGTAGTCCGGTAACCACTTGCGCCTAAATCACGTTTCGAAAGAAAAGGTAGACTGATACAACGATAACACTCAGTGGCCAAAAGTCTGTTTTGTGGCACGTATAGATGGGGTTGAGCTATTAACTGAAAAATCGGGAGTTCAAGAGTTTCTTTTTGGAATGGATGCTTCATAGAGCGCTTATGGTAAGTATATATACAATGGTTTATGGTTCGCAAATTCATAGGTACTGTAAATTCTACAAAAAGTCAACGCATGCAAAGCAAGTACACATTTTTTCAAAGACCCGCAAATTACCCGTCCCTTTTTTCCATGTAACACTTTGATAGATAACTGCGGGCCCTGAACCTTTAAAAGAATAAACTGTCTGTAGTGCCTTCCACCGTGATTGTCCGAGCTTTTTTAAAGTGTTTCCTGCTAAGTTTTTAAATTTCTTACATAAGCTCAATAACATTTAAACCATCAAAACCTTAAACAAGGTTAGGTTACTGACACCTAAGTTGTCTCGCACGTCCTTTTGTTCCATTTTTAAACAACAAAGAGTCAGCACCATTTTAGAAATTGAATTCTTGGAAATTTTATTTATGGCACCGATGGCTTAAACGTGATGCCATTAGCAGAGGGTCCTCGAAGGTTGAAGCTCACAACAAAGTAAACTATAGTGCCAGGAGTGAAGTCTTTCTCCGCTTGACCAAGGCCAGCGCTCTTTCCTACGTAAAGCTCGACGTTTCCTTGAACGAGTTCGATGACGGGCTGTTCTCTTCCTCGTGAAAATGACTTCATTCTAATGCGACCTTTACACTCCAGCAGCTTTTTTCTACTGTCAGTGATCCAAAACTTCCGCACTTTATCAGAATCTGCCGGTGTATATTCTGTCTCCCCACGAAAAAGTGTGCTTCTGGTAAGAAGGCGAGACATTCCGTCTCCTTCTCTCCCAATATAATGTGTAGACATAGCACTCTTGCAATGATTCTGTGATTTGTCACGACAATTTTTTAGGGCTTGAAGGTAGGGTGCCAGGTACTCCAGCGTGTTGCCTTCGAGAATCTTGACAAAGTAGATGACCATCCGATAAAAGTATGGCAGGCAGTCATAATTTGAGGCGTTTATCCAATTGTCGATCACTGTCAAAGCCTGGTCAAGGCTGTATGACCTGGGGCCGGTAACATGAACACATACCTTCATTAGATGATAAGCGAATTGGTGCTCCCTTTCTACAATGACCAGCTCCTCAAGCAACTTCAGAAGAAACTCTAAGTTTCGTTGATTTAAGGCTTCTATCTGGTCATTGTAACTAAGCATGTATTGAGCCTGTAAACGCTTCATCTCTGTGTGAGATGAACTGGGGAAGTTTTTCCGTGAGCAGATAGCTTGACAGGCTTCAATAACGTCATGTGCGTCCTTCCTTTTGCTCATACCTCGTTCTCGGCCAAACGTTTTCATTAGCGAGAGTCTTGCATCATTTGCCAGCCTCTGAGTTTCTTCTGGGTCTTGCCAGGTCGACACTGTTTGAACAATACGGTCAACAATGTCCAGGAGGTAAAAGGCGTCACTGATACACGTGCGGAAGAAGGGAGGAGCTTTAACAGTGATAAACTTCAAAGCATCGTCCGAGTCACCATCACAAAAATGCTTTGTTATCCATTCGATGCAAACAAGCCACACTTTGACTTCTCCAATTAAAGGATTTGGATAGGTGGGAGGAAAGTTTCGTGCCTTTCTAAACGCATCTAGGGCACCTGTAGCCACCTTTTCAACTTGCTCCAGGTGTTTGATTTTTCCAGTATTCAGCATGTAACTCAGCTCGATAAAGAGTACAATACCTTTGGAATCAAAAATCATTCTGGTCTTCAAATTGGCATTATTGGCTTCAAAGGCACGTTCTATCAATTGCTTGGCTTTCTCGAATGACGGACGGTTTTTTTTAGCATGAAACCTTGCTGAATGGCAATAAACCAAAGGATCGTTGGTTTTTTTTGCGGCTTCACAAAAGGTTTCTGCTGCTTGATCTTGATCCACCGCCTTTAACTCCTCAAAAAGAACTGAAAACTTCAACTTTCTTGTTTCTGCATATTTATTGTAGACAAACAAATCCTGGAACAGTGGTAGAAACTGTTCATGTTTGTACACTGGAAGCTGAAGGAAATTGGTTGTGATGGCAAAGAGGCTGCGCCCTTGTTCTTGAAGCACTCTGTTGAGAACAAACTCGGCGACAATCCTGTGTTGAAAAGTGTAAGACTCTGGTAACATCTCTTTGGACATATAGCTTCTCAGTTCGTTTCCCATGGGCGTTTCTCGGACCATTAAATTCAATAAGTGCTCTGTAAAGAGTTGCTTGATGTCTTCATAAGTAACACTTTTCTTATCCAAAGGTCGTATACGTTGCTTGAAAGCTTCAAACAACAAAAGCGCCGGTGTTGCCTGATTTGCATACTTTTGGATAAACGCCACTAACACAGCAATCTCCTGTTGTTGTGGTTGCATTTCGTCAAACGAACTGTTTATGATCTCTAATAGTTTTGGGCGGAATTCTTTCATCATTGCCATAAGGGGAAAGTGAAACACACGGCAGAGTCCAGAAGGTCGATATCCATTTAACGTCTGCTGAAGATAGTCTTTGTACTTTTTCTCAAACTCATTTAGGTCTGCCCGTGATTCTTCTAATTTAGCATTAACAGAAAAAACGGCATGGATGTGATAAGCTTCTGCTTGTAAAACCTTCTTATCCGCACTCCCGTGCTGACAACGTACAAGTAAAGCCCTTCGTCCCATGCTATTTAACAACCTTACCAACTTGTTTGACAAGCTCTCTACCCTACAGTGCTTTCCATCAATCAAGATGACGGGTGGAGTACCACAAATGTCTTCGAGGGTTGTGACTCTTCTAGCAAGTCTAGTGGTAAAAACTGCATCTTCATCAAAGTCAAAGTAGACACCAAACTTTACAAAGGCACAAGGGTAAGACTTGTGAAGATCCCACAGAACACGACGTGCAATGGTTGAACCACCTGTACCTGGCGCATGACGAATTTCTACAATGACAGAGTGGGTAAGTCCTTGATCCAGTAGCCGCTGAATGTGTGTGCGTACTTCGTTACCAGTTTCTCTCTTGGCATCATGGTTATCGAATAAACTTACAAAAGAAATCCACTGCCCTGACATGAAAGATCTTCTGTGTTCTTCAAGAAATTCTTGGAGTTTTTCTTCTTCTTCTTGGCTAGAGCATTGATCTGGAAGATTGTGGCAACCAATGTAAAGAATATCGATATATTCCTTTAAATACAGGAACTCTTTCTCAGACAGCTTTGTGAAAACTTTAGCTTGTGCAGTTGGCATACGATACTCTCGGCTCGAAGGTGCATGAAAAAGTTCCACTAAGCCTTGACTGAGTAACTTTGGGCTCAGATCAAACACGTGGCTAAGGAATTTTTGTGATACCAAATGTGAGTGACTGTGCTTTAAGGCTACTAGGGTCATTTGATACTCGTTAAAGTTCTCATATAAACGATTGACTGTCACCATAAGATATGGATGGGATTCTTTCCTGAACGGCAGAATGAGGCAAATGACAGGCTTTTGTTTGTCAAACTTGTCTGGATCTGAGCAGCAGCTAAAGAATCTACTAATTTGTTTTACAGCTGATAATTCCCAGTTAGGGAACGTCATAGGAATACTTTCAGGACGGTCACTTTCTCTTCCATTAACAAACAGCCATAGCATCTTCTTAGCATCTATATGTCGTACTAGGTTGCTGGTGGAGAGATTTATCAGCTCTCCTGGGGTTAGCAAGCTGACCAGGTTCCCTATACCTTCTTGCACAGAAAATGAGTGATAGAAACCAGTTTCTTCTGACTTTGGGTCGAAATCTAGTACCATCTTCCAAGGAACACTTCTCAAGCAAGACAGCAGCTGCATATCAGCTTTTGACAAAGCATCTGCGATTAAAATATATTGGTTCTGGGTTGCGTCAAAATCTTTAACACAACCGCAAAATCTCAACCATTCATCCCATGGAGGGCCACTCAGAATTTCAGTGTGAGATGTACTTGCAGTTGATTCCGGCTGGCTTTCAAGAAGTGAATCAAGCTTTTTTTCCATCCTGTCCAGCTGTTTCTTGTTGGAATTAGCAGCGGCTAGGTCATCTAAATAAAGCTGTCTGTAGTGTTTCCCGGAGAGAAGAACCTCATCTGAATAAAACAAAGTTATAAGTTTGTTTTAAAAAACGTTTTGCAAGAGCAGTTTGCAAGGAATATTAACTTTAAAACGTGGAAAGGTAAGGTACAGAAAGTTGCTTTTGGATCGGCAACATAGAGGTTATAGCTCCCTGCTGGAAAGTTTAGAAGTCGTAGAGAAACAAGTAAAGATACCAGAAAAAAGCAGATAAGATAAACTAAATCTTCAGGAACACCACTCTTAAGCACTTAAACAATTACACATTAACAGCTCCTACCTGAAAGAACGTTCTCAATTTCCTGTTCATCAACACCAAGTGTTCTTAAACAGCAAGTAATCTTTGGCCAGTAGGAATTAAAATCATCATCTGACATCTTGCTCGATGATGGATGACCAATCAACTTGTTTCTGGCGTCTTTGAGACTCTGTATAGACGATTCATAGTTTTCTCGTTTACCAAGTTCTATCGAGCACCGTTTGGAGAACAAAAGCACAGTTGTCAGAAGAGAAAAATCCCATTCCTCTATATTGCCGGATTTAAACAGCGTTGCTTCGTGCCCCTTTAAGACCATTTTCCCTTTGTCCATAGCAGCTGCATCTGACGGCTTGTTATTCCACAATGGATTAATTTCCATGAACAATTGACGAAGAGTAGTGAGACATGTACCATACACCAACTTGAAAATACACAGAATGTTTTTCCTAAAAAATAATGTAAGTTAGATTTTTCTATGGGTTGGATGTGTTACAAGTACGCACCAGTACAAAAATTCAACAATTTGGTCAAACAGAAAAGCTACAGTACATTGTTCTCGTTTCTTTATATGTTAGCACACTGAGGCTTGCTAAATGCGTATATTAAATTATATTAGTATATTATTATTATTATCCCTGATATAGCTTGAAATTACAGAGCAGACATCAATGGCTAACAATTACAATCATCAATTTCCTGTTGCTCAACAGCGTGTTTTTGATCTTTTATAAATTAAAGTAGTGCTTTTTGATTATTATTTAGAAAGGAAATAAATTTGCTTTATAGCTTTTTATTTCTCTTACTTCTGAAAAACTTTTAATAATTTTGTAACAAATATTTGTAGTTTCATGAAATAATCGCTCTTGCTTAAAGGTAATGGTTTAACTGTTACATATGTAACTTCAGTAGTTCTATCAGTTCTATCAAATGATAACCGAGCTAGTATCAATGCAACTGATGGGTACCTTCACACCCACCTTTCTGTCTGTCAGTGCTCTTTCTTAACGGTTCATGTCTATTTGTTCCACCCCTTTTGGGCTCCTTTTGTTTACTCTTTAGTTTCTTTACACCCATTAATTTTGAATTTTCACAACAGACTAAAGAGGAAAATGGGATTCTGCTAATTGTCTAGCTTTGAACCATATCACTACAAAACTACTCCATATTTGATTATTTCCATAAAAAAATTTAGGTCAATCGCTTCAAAAGTAAGAACACAGTCAAATGCTCTTAATGACCCAAGAAAAATAACAAAATATAACTTACTCTTCCCTTTGCTCAAGAGGAGGCAAAGTCTTCAAGCACTTCTCGAAATTTGCTTTTTCACTTAATTCCTCATCCTGTTCATTCTCTTTTGAAAATGAATTCTTCAGGCTTTTGTTACTAATAGTGCTACTAATAAAAGATAAAGAATTCAAAAAATAGTATAAACATTAAGTTATGTTTACATTCACTCACACTATAAAACGATGTAAAGCAACTGTTGTAAATTAAAACTATAAGTGAAACTACAGTACAACACTCAATATATTCCACTGACATTCTCACATATAAAACTAATTATTTACAAGCAAACAATACTTATTCGTTCGACAAGCACATTACTTGGTTTCTTACTTAAGAATAACAACAGAGTACGTCAAAAATCTTGATGTAATTTCAGTTAAATTCTTATTTGCAATAACTTAATCCACACATTCGAATGAAAACTAGACAGTATCTGTGACTAAATATAAAGTATTATATTCTAATAAGTATTATACCACTTCCACTAAGTACTACTCCACTACTACTAATACTACTACTATTACTACTACTACTACTACTATTACTACTACTACTACTATTACTACTACTACTACTACCACCACCACCACCACCCTTACTACTACTGCTACTCTTTCTTTTTTGTCTTCTTTTGAGCATTTTTGCATTGCTATTCTTTCTTTCCAGCATTTACTCGTGTGTAATATTGTGAATGTTATTTCTGACCATATCTTTTATTAAATTTCCTATCTTAAGGCCACCTGTCTTGATTATGCCTACTGTATGATCATTTATCGTGAGATTGTAATTTTTATTTGCTATTATTATTGTGTATTTTGTAAAACATTGAAAGTAAATACATTTGTTGTTGTTGTTGTTGTTTTATACTGTTACTACTAATAACTACGATAATAGAATATTATGATTCTAGTTAATAATAATGACAATGATGATGATAATGATAAGATATAATAGATAAAATAATAATGCTTTCATTGGTATTTGGAAATTAGTAATGTTACCTTTCTGTTGGTGACAAATCATCTGCCTTCCCTGGCTGGCTGTTGCCTGGAGGAAATATGATACATCTTTGTTACACAAATAGAGATTACTTCATGGAAAATGCGCGTGTACAATTTATATTCACGAGTTGGAAGTATCAGAAAACGAACGAGTGAGCGCAGTGAACGAGTAAGTTTTCTGATACGTATCAACGAGTGAATAGAAATCGTACAAAGTATTTTCCATGCTGTAATATGTTTATTTCATAGGTACTGAGATTTCTTTTTTGTGTAGCAAACAAATTTATTTTGCACAAACGAGGCGATGAATAGTGCAAAATAGTTTCAATGTAAAATCGCTCAACAACAACAGATAATAAATCTCTCT
>JAOEJH020053216.1:0-10441 GCA_025448215.2 Palythoa grandis
TAATCCAGCTAGCCCGTCCAGCCACCTTGAACAATCGTGTTGGTATTGTTTGTTTACCAGATGAAAACGTTCAGGTCACTGTTGGTCGTCGATGCTACATCACCGGTAAAAACTGTTTTTGATTCAATTGTCATAGTTCTACAGAAGAAATGGTAATGATAATTCATAGTTCTTAGTGCTTATTTGGCGAGGGACTCATAGCGCTTAAATATAAAGACATCTATTAATAATAATAGAATTAAACT
Source organism: Palythoa grandis (assembly GCA_025448215.2). Taxonomy (NCBI): domain Eukaryota; kingdom Metazoa; phylum Cnidaria; class Anthozoa; order Zoantharia; family Sphenopidae; genus Palythoa; species Palythoa grandis. The sequence goes on from JAOEJH020053216.1 coordinate 246, forward strand.
ATGATAAAATTAAATCTATAATAACAAAAAATAAAATAAAACTTATGGACAGAGGTTGTTTTCAAAAAGATCAGTTTTCAGACAAGATTTAAACTACTCCAAAGATACAGAAGTTTTAGTGAATTGTGGTAACTTGTTCTAAAGTCTATGAGTTGCTGTAGAGAAGGCACGGTCTCCGTAGGTAGGTGAGGAAGATTTAGGAACAGATAGAACGGAGGTTGCGTACAGGAGTGTAGCTGGTGATGAGGCGCTGGAGATAGGATGGTGATAGGCCATTCATTATTTTAGAAGTAGTGAGGAGACTTTTGAACTCGATGCGATCAGTAAGAAGCAGCTAGTGAAGGTTACTAAGAACAGGAGAAATGAGTTGTGTTCGCCTTCTTCGGGTGATAAGACGAGAGGCCGAGCTCTGGAGCCTCTGCAGTTTGACAAGGTCGGCTGCATAGACTCCGTAGAGGAAAGAATGGTAATAGTCCACTCTAGATGATATGAAAACGTAGACAAGGCGTTCTGTGAAGGACTGACTGAAGTGCTCTCTGATTCTGCCAATTGATCTAAATGCATGGTGGCTGGAATGACAGATCTTGTTGACGTGCGCAGACATCGACATATAAGTATCAAATGTGGTACCGAGATTAGGGATTTGGAGACTAGGTTCAGTATGGTTATGCTGCCGATCTGGACAGAAGAATGGGGTCGGCACGTGAATGACAAGCTAGAGAAAAAATGGGCAATTTTAATTTTTGAGATATTTCAAGTCAGCATATTTGAGTGAAAGAACACTTTGACTTCCTTAATGCAGAAATCTAATCTTGCCAGGGAGACTTCTCTGCATGTAGGCTGTAAAATAATATACAGCTATTTAAAAAAAAAGTTGCTCCTGTATTGCATGATGCATGATCCGTGTTTCAGAGCCCGCGGGGTGTTATGGGAGCAAGCTTACTTTGAAATATGCCTGCTCCGTACTCGGAAGACCTTCGTTGGCGAATTATTTGGTTTCGGCTTTTGGGGGAGCATTATTAGCTATTATTTATTCCCTACATGAAACTCCCGCTCACAAAAAGGATCTACCGCAGTGCACTGCAGGCTATGAAACATGGATCATGCATCATGGATCACAGGAGCAACTTTTTTTTAAATAGCTGTATAGCCGAGAGTCATCTGCATGACAGGACACCGTCAACTGTCTTGCTTTATGAGACTATTGGGACTACTCTTTTTGTTTGTTTACCAGAAGGTTATACCCACACTAATTCCTAGAAAAAATACCTAGAACTGCCCGCTATCGTACTTCATCTTTACTGCAGTATTTTGTCCGCCTTTACAGTGATCTTGACAAGATCCCGGATTCCACCAATTAATAAATTGGATTCTAGCAATCTAATTTCTAAATTTCATTAACTGGTCTTCGATTTCAAACAACTTCTAAATTGGTTTCTATGAATTTAATTGCTACATTCCGTTGATTGGATCCCCGGATTCTACCAAATGAAAATCTAGACTGTAATAATCGAATTCCATCGACCAGATTCTTGATTCCAGATTTTAAGCCTCGCGAATGTCAATACTGTGGATTCCAATTTCACTTTCCTAGAATGCAGATTTAAGAAATTGATAAATTGTATTCTAGAAATGTAAATTCTAAATTTCAACTGGCTGGATCCCGGACTCCAGCAAGTAGTAAATTGGGTACTTAGCTAGCAATCTAGGTTTTGGATCCATTGACTGAATCCCAACTTCAACCAATTGGTAAACTCATTCTATCAATTAAAATTATGGATTCCAAAGATTCCATCGACTGGATTCTGGATTCCGTTTTTCAAGCCTAAGTGCAAGTTCCAGATGGCGAAATACTATGGATTATTTTATATTAGACGACGCGTAACTTCAACGGTTTACCCTTGGCATATTTTTTTCTTACTCTTGCCCAGTTTATTTGTTCCTACCATGCGAGAGGCTTTGGAAGACATCTAGAATTCCATCGATAACTCTGATTTGAATTTTGAGCATGTTGACTGCATTTGCAAACTTTAACGATAGAGTGATCACTTGCTCAGGCTTAGTATCAAAACATAATATGGCACTCTGCTCCAAAGCTCGCAAATTACTGACAAGCACTGCACATTGGACGAAAGTTACAAATGCCAGGTAAAACAACAGTCCTTGTTATCTTTTAGGTTGGGGCAAGATTCGCCATCCCGGAAGTTCTCACAACATTCTTCAACAAGCTTTGCTTCCGGTTGTGGACTCGGCAGTGTGCCAACGAAAACTGAAAGCATCTCCTGGGGGCCATCGTTTTAACATCACTCCACAGATGGTCTGTGGTGGTGAACATGGCTCTCCAAAAGCCGGCTGCCATGGGGACAGCGGTGGCCCATATGTGTGTCGTAGAAGAGATGGGAGCTGGTTCCTGGAGGGTGCCGTTAGCTGGGGCTCGCCGAGATGCAGTGCTCGTGAACGGTTCAGTGTATTCGCGCGCATTAGCCAGTTCCGTAGATGGATCAATAGCCATATAGGAAGATCTCGATAAACCTCTTTCAGTGTTTTATTTCTGCCGTCAGACTTTCTCTGACGAAGGCAGAACATTCTCAAGGACAGATTCGTAAAACCGTTTTTATAAGTGTTGTTTTAATTTTAAGTTGGGAAATTTATGAATTTTGTTAGGTTGTAGTCTCATTGTAACAGCACAAAAAATTTAAAACATCTCTTAATCAAGCTAATCGTGTAAACCTGTAGTTGAGCTAATTAGAATACAAGAAGTTACTAACTGGCCTTCAGATAAATAAAAAATAGCACAGCTAGTGACTACTGGATACTAGAATATTCTGGCAACGTAAGGTATATAAACCATATTCGAACCACAGTTGTAATGAGTGGTGTATTTGACATTCTAGAACATTTTTGGTATGAGATCCGGCCACGATGTTGCGTGTTAAAAAATCTAAAGTATCTATAAAAAGACAGGGTTCCTTTTTGTGTTTTCTGGAACTAAAGGCAGAAGTTTTAAGTGTGCTTGAAATTGTATTCGGCTCATAATAGTCATTGAAAGATAACGTTTTTCTGGTCGAATAAGTGTAAAAGATTGATGAACAACCATAAAATAAATCATTGTTACAGATCTACTTTGCCATATCTTTTAAGTTCACTGTGTTAGAAGTTTGTTGCTTCTTTTATTTCTAAATTTGTTTGAATATTACCGGCTATAAAATAATTAAGAATTGGACTGAAGCTGATGGCCCAAATATATAAGCCAATCAGAATGAATTTTATAACAAATGGAATGCCAAGATGGTAGTATAAATTTAATAATTGATCATATCAACGGATCGCTCGCGCATTTGGTCGTTCCTTACATGTTACAAAGAGCGATTGAATAAGAACAAAACCAAGCTCTTTCAAAATAAAAGCATTTTTAAAACTGTTCAAGTTTAACATGCAATTTTTGTGAGTACTTACATGCCGCAACTCTCTTCTTTGTTCCAAAATTTTCGGCTCATCTTCTGAACCATCCTCGGGGAGTATCTTGAGGCCAAACTGATCTTCGTTCCCAAACTCCTTCTCGGTAGATACATACATACACAGCAAAACTTTGTTTAACTTAGATCCACACCTTTTACATGTGGGAGCCAAATTTGATTTGATTTGATTTGAGCTTTTCAACATGTGCGAGCTAAAACTTTCGATCCATTAAATCATGGTTTTTCACACGATAGAATAATTGAACAAAAATAATAATTAAACAAAAATAATTTTGATCCGGGCGTTTCACATGCGGGAGCTCGTCCAACTACTCCGAGACCTTTATATTTGAACATAGATGGTTTTTGTCAAAAGGCTCTGTTGCGCAAGGGGGGCCACCGATTACTAGAAGAAGGGTGACACCATTTTCTGAATGTTGATCCGGGGTTTAATACGGTTATGCGAATCGTCTTCAATGATATCAAGGTTTTCCGCTAATGGTTGTTCAACGAAGGTAACTTCGAAAGCATCATGGAGTGATGGTTTGGCCAGTTTTTAGCGTGATACTTTACGAAGTGTTTAATAAGTCTGAAGGAATTGGTAGGTGGTTTCCGGTAGGATATCATGGCATTGGAGACAAGTTTTCGTTGATGGTGCTTGATTTTCAGGATCGAAGGAACTTGTGTTGCCCATGGGAAGATTTTTTTTGTCAGGTAGAGGTTTTGGTGGTGGAAAACGAGATTCGAAGGTTTTGGCTTTGGCAATCATGTCCTCGCACAGTTTCTTCGAAAATCCGGAATCCAGCGCTTTTTTGTGAAGTCGGTCAAGGGAGGATAAGTAATCGTCAAAATCTTCGTTGAGTTTCCGGAGTCGGATCCACTCACCGTGAATCACAGGCTTAAAGACCGTAGCTGGATGATGACTGGTTCCGTTTATGAATTTTCTATTCATTCCTAGGAATTTCACAAAGTCTTGGGTCTCGAACCCACATTTTTTTGAACTGTCAATCAGATGATTACAATCCAAAAATTCAACGCCTGTTCCATCTTCCATACTGGTCGTTACCTCTCTGAACTCTAACTTCAAATCGAATTTCAAAAATATGTCCTCTAACTCCTTTTTCACCTTCTCATTCCTTTTTTGCTCATCACCATATACATAATATCATCAGTAAACCTTTTAAAAATTTCACAGAACGACAGTGTCCGACCAATTTTCTTTGTCAAAAACTTGCAAAAAATATTCGCCAAACTAACGCAATGGAAACCTTCTGTCACAAACCCATTTTCCTCAATCACAAACAACTCCTGATACTGCGTGATCACATTCTCTACACAATACATTGTCAATTCCATCAATGGCGTGTGTACCACCGAAGGGAAATCGCTTACACACTTCAAAACGTCGAGAATGACGTGTTTCATTTATTTACAATTAATTGATGGATAAAGTGTTTGGACGTCTGCAGCGATAAGGAGAGTTTACCACCGGCTTGTAAAAGTCATTGACTTCGTCAGCGTTCTTGACTTGCCATTCGGTGCGTTTCTGTAGGTAGTCGGTCGTGTCTCGGCAGTATTCGTCAGGTGCCATTTGACAGTATTTCTGGGAAAGTTTTTTGAGGAGGTGTTGAAGCATCACGCGAACACGACTTTTCGTGATATTGTTAGAAGCTTGGAGGAGTCTGATAGGGATTTCAAGGATATCAGTAGAAGGGATTTGGGAAGGTTGAAGTTTGTGTGTCTTGAAAAGCAGATAACTGTAGGCTGGTTTACGTATTATAAAAAACTTAGACCGTTTCTAGACATGGGACCATTTCCCAGTCTTGGTTTTGTACATTCCGATGGTATAATTGCTTATTATAAAATTTTTAACAGGAAGATATAACATGATCCAAAAATGGCTAAACCGCGAGTTTGAAGCCAAGTTTTATTGATTTGAAAATTGACAGGAAGCGATTCCAGCGAACACAAAGAGAACACCAAAATTTAGCTTTTCGATTTTTTACTGGGAAGAACAAAATCTTTTTCTTTCAGATATGGTTTAAAATCAACAAGAGTGCTCTTCGAACCCATGGCACTGCTAAATATGTGCTAAAATTATAAAAAAGGTTCACATTGTATTGTTTCTTTGAAGTATAAGTGCATTTTTATCACAATTTTTTGGTAAATACTAATACAAGTATCCCGGAAGGGTTGGTGCCGAGCGCTAGATATATAACTCGACGCTTTGCGTCTCGGTATATATCCACCACTATTCACCTCCCCTTAGGGGGATAGTTCATTGTTAGCTGTTAACCCTTTGTTGACGGCCATGGCAGTTTTAATGGCTTATTAGTTAAGGGGGTTTACAGCAAATTAATTTTGTCAACCCAACACAGTAGTCTTTAGTGCAAATTACTGCTGTTTCGTTTCACCCGGGGTCAAGCTTTTGTGTGACGTCAACAAATTTGAATGTAATTTCTTTAGCAAATCGTCACGAAAGCTAGATTCCGGTAAGTATGGTGTTAATAAGTGTTTTTTCGAGACATTTTCAACTGCAGAAGCCCCCAGGCTGGCATCATAAAGCTAGAATGATGGGTTGAAGCAATCTTCTGAAAGAACCCAGAAGAGAGAGGTGAATTCACGCTAACTAAACCGCCAAATTATCATGTTGCGAAACATCGTTCTGTGGATGGATTCTCGCGCCTACTGAGGCGAGTACAGAAATTTGTCGGTAGGTGTGGCCATGCCGCCGGAATTGCTCAATTACCCAGGATTCCAATCGGGCGCAAACAAAGCAACTACTGATGCACGAAACTTGTCCATTTAAATGGCTGTAGTTCGGCCAACTGCGTGTGAAAGATAGTTCGTTGCAAATCAGCATAAAGTATTTGCATTAAACATTATTGTGATTGTAGACTTTTTGTTTCTGAAAGACGTTTTTATATGCAAAAAACAAAGACAAAAGAGCTTGTTTTCGCCTAAGTTACTGGACGTTGAAACAGACGTTTTTCGATTTGCTACAAAAGAAATTATAAAATTCCTCCCAAGTCGGGTTTTCCAGTTGGTGTGCGGGATGTAAAAATTGCAGGTTAATTATCAATGGAGATAATCATTGTCTCATTGAAGTCCTGCTTCTTGATTTGAGAAAGTGGCAACTCTCGAAAGTTATATTTCCTCTGGGAAATATTTTTAAAGGGCCCGTCACCAAGATGTTAAGCCAAACTCGGCTTCATTTCAAATTTCAGATTTACAATAAATTACAAGGATTTGACTAACTGGTATTTAGCGAGGCTATTCAAGGCGGATGGTCAAATAATATTACATAATTAATTACTAATATAATAAATGAAATAAATACGTATAACAAAAATTACTTATGTATTATATCAACAACGACTGGAAGTGTTCCATTAGAGGTTCCAAACACCGAGAAACTGATGAAAACACGAAGCCTTTTCAATCGAGAGCTTTTATTGTTTCGAGGTGTTGAGAACCTCTGATGAAACGCGAAGCACGAGTTTTTGGGATGGCTTCTCAATCGGGCATGAGATTCTTTGAAATAAGAAAATCGCAATCAAGATGAAGTGTGAGAATGCAATGCCCATTATTTACATGCAAATTATTCGTATCGGGCTGGGTTTTGATCATTTTGAATTCAAGCGAAAGCTTTATTGTTTTCGCAGTGTTTGGAGTGATTGACTTTAATCACGAAGTGCAAGTTTTTTATATGAATTTCAATCGCGCATGAGAATTTTTTTTCCGAGAGCAAAAAGCTTTGGAAGAAGAGATAATTTGGGTTGACAAAGCAATATCTGTGTCAGCAAAGTGCAAGAAGAAACATTTGATATTTTTAAAGAATGGCAGCTGTCCAGAAGAGTAAAACCTGTAGGTTTGTTCAAAAGTTTGGACTGGGAAAGGGTAACGGGAGAATGTGCGGAATTGCAAGACAAGGGTTCTACCAGTCTCAGCTACTGGATGAGCAAGTTCGCAATGGAAGTCGCGACAATGATGAGCGCCCAAGAAGCAACATATCCATATTTGCAAGGTATGTATGGAAACGTATGCAAGGAAACGTAGCCATTAATTATTGTCCTTGTGCTTGATTTGTTTTGTTTTTAGGCATGAATCTTGATGTCCAATGAAAATATGATGAAAATCACGCATAACTTGGGTATAAGATTCAAAGCACTTGTGATTTCATTAGGGCCTCAAAACTCATGCACATGACCAAATTAACCATTTTTATTGGTTAGAAAAGTGATGAACTATTAATGAATTTGAGAAGTAACAATAATGTTTTTATCATGTTTTCTGATAAGAGACTTGCATGTGATGATGTTCAGACACATCGATGATAAAAGAATATCATCAGTGGAAGTGGTTCATTTTATAAATTATGTCAGATCAAGATAGGAGTGTTCTTTTTCGAAAATATCAAGAAATGTTTTCGTCAAAATTAAGTGACTCGTAGAAATTAAAAATGAATTTATTGAAAACAATTGATTTGTTTTTTCTAGTGGCTGATATATTTGCCCTGTTGTATTCGAGCCTGGTTGCTCTTATAATTTTGTCCTTATACAATAAAGCGCGTAATTTTCTTGAGTCTGACAATCAATACTCAAAAAAATAACAGACGTGTCTATCCTCAAGCAAATTAACTCGCCAAATCTTGATCATTCCCAGTTAACTTACGTTGAGCTATTCTAAGTCTAAAGAATGATGTATTAGTTGGCGCAATAAAATTTTAAGCGTATTAGTTCTCTTTCAGGGAGCCTGTTTACTTTTCGCGTTGGCGTGCGTGACTTCTCAACTTCCTTTTCCACAAACGTTTGTTTTGTTGGGTTAGGGTTAGGGTTAGGGTAAGCAGATCCCTGCATCTATAGCATGCTTTTCTAATTTTCTTGAACACGCTTGAAACATAATGACTTTGTTCAAAACAAAAAATTTCGAGCGTTCTCTGGAAAGGAAGGCCAACCCAATATTTACTGGAGTGAACAGATTTCTTCAGTGAAAGAAAGATGCGGTTAACTTTTAAAAAGTGTATCCGTTTTACATTAATTACTGAAGTATATTTCCGCTGATATGATATTAATTGAAAAAAAAAGTGAACATATTCTTGCCTTGTGGAACTTTAGTTCGTTTGCGGCGGAGGCTAGTAATGCATAGCCTATAAAAAAACTTTGCCGTATTATATATTTAAGGAAATCTTTGTTTTGCATCAAATGATTGTACATCTGTGGTGTTTGTATTTTTTGACAAATAATCAAAAAACCTTTTGCAGACAGCCAGCAATTGAAAGATTCCCTCTCAAGCGAATATACTGAGAGAGCAGAAGACAATTAAAATTGTGAGAAGTGGCACGTCGCACCCACAAATCCAAACTATTAGTCCTTCTTACTAGTTTTATCGTTCGAGTATTGAGGGAGTGTTAGAAAATTACTAGCCAGCAACAGTAGAGTTGCTAAATTTTCGGATATAGTCCGAAAGTTTTGCATTTTGAGAAGGAAATATTTCCAAATTAAAATTGCAAATAAAAGAAAACATTTTCCTTGTGTCGTTCGCGAAGCGAAAAGTCTCGACAGCGGAAGTGAACAAGTGGTTTTCACAAGGGCTGAGATATACATGATTAAATTTTTAGAACTTAGTGATTGTTCGTTACAGAAACGTCTAACTTGGCCGCATCCTTGGCTTAGCTTGGCTAATGAGAACTGTTCTTCATATTCTTCATTTCTGTTCGTGTCCAGTGTGTTCTTATGATGTTAGGTTCAAGTTTCGTCCTCTTCAGACTTTCTCTAAACGCTCACAAGAGCCACTTAAGTTTTGAAGAGAAATAATTTTTGAAAATCCAGTCAGTTCAAGAAATTACTGAGCTCGAGTTCTGTAATAAAACTAAACAGTAGTGACATCTAATTCCAGTAACAAATCAGAAACCTGCTTTAACCATAGTAACGCATTGCTTATCTTTCTCCTTCCTTGCGGCTGTGCAAATCTTGTATTTCATCGAGTCCATTATATCTGTTTTTCTCGTCTCGATATTTGCTCAGCGAGCGAAATTTTCCGGCAGACTGATACTTGTGATTTTTCAGGCTGTAGATGTTATGCAGTGGTATGATTGTGAGAGTTTTACTTAGGGTAACTCCTGATATTAAATACGTGGATGATCGCAAAAATTCACGACAGCATGAGGTAATGATTTAGCCAAAAGAATGACTTAATTTCTAAACAAGTACTTGCAGGATATATTCAATCTATATAAGTACTTGTTAAACTTTCAAGCAATTTAATATATTTATGGCCTCGAACAGGCGACTACAATGGAACTGCAAAAACATGAAGATTATGAAGCGCCGAATGTTACAGAAACACAATAACACTTTTTTTCTAGCAAGATTATAAAAAACTTTCGATTTCCAGACAGCAGTGTGTAGAGATTGGAGTCACATGCGCGCGTTTTGTGGTTTCCATCGAAAATTTTTGAACCACCTTCAGTTAACCTTCTCAAAAACATTCATATACTTTTTACCTTGTCAGTAATCTCAGAAAAAGCAAATAAGATCCTACTTGCCTCGGACAAAATAATTCGAGTAACAGAAGTGTTACATTTTAATCAGTGTGCTGTTAATGCATAGCAAAAAAAAAGGTCAGTCGAGGTCAGACGTAAGAAAATGCTTAAGTTAAACTACCTTACCTTACCTTACATTACCTTACTCTTCCTTACCTTACCTTACCTTACCTTACCTTAGCTTACCTTACCTT